>SKCR01044210.1:0-69420 GCA_019454045.1 Zanthoxylum bungeanum | reverse complement strand
TTTTCCAAAGTGGTTTCTCACAGTTTTCCATCCAAATAATATTCCAGGTTGATAAATATACATTCTCTATGTTTCCCAGAAAGCCTTCTTTGGTTAATTTTTTCATTTTTTCCTGGCCAATGTGGCCAAGTCTAGCATGTCACACATTTACACCACTATTATTATTGACAGACGAAGTAACAAAAGAAAAATGGGAACTACGATTAAAACAATCAATATTTAATACAATAAAACCATCTAGAAAATAACCAGAACCATAGTGTATTGTACCTAAGTATAAATCAACATCATTTTATGGAAGTTCAAGTTGAAACCTAAATTAACCAAAACCAACACATAAATTAAATTTCGGCGAATTTATGGGGCAAACAATATATCATGTAGGAGTAAAGGTTTTCTGCCATGCATGACTAACTTTTATGTACCCACTCTTTTGACTTCAACTCGTGAGTTATTGCCGACGTATATCAACTTCACCCCAGGTGAAATTTATCAAAATTCCACGAAGGCATCTCTATTATTTGCTACATGGTTTGTTGCTCCTGAGTCTTTGTAGGCTCGGTGCAATCACGAGTAAAATGACTCTTCATCACAGTTAGAACATTTAACCTCTGTCATGTTTTTCTTTTTGGTAGGATATTTTTCTTTTCTATGTTGGTTAATTTTCTGTTTCATTCTTGACTTAACAGATTATTGTTATTTTCCGAATTAGAACCCACCACCAGGAAATTTTCTTTTCTTCTTGAAACCCTCGGGTTTGCTGGTTTCTATCATATACACTTCAGTAGCTCTCTAATTCTAGGTGACGTTCAGCATCATCAAAAGTTTGACGTTCTCATTGTGGCTTTAATGCATCTTCATATGATCCCAGCTATCTGGAAGATAATGAATGACCACTTGGACTTTCTGTTCATCTGTAAGAACATGACCAACATCTGTCAGTTCAGTAATCATGTTTGACATTTGCCTCAAGTGCTTTGATATAGTGGATTGATGGCATTTCTTATATGCGCCAAACTTGATTGTGAGTGACATAAATTTAGTTATCGATGTACTACCAAAATTTTCGGGTAGTGTAGACCATATGTCATTAGCCATGTTATAATTCATGAATTCATTAGGTCATTATCCATGTTACTTAGCAACGTAATGCCTACAATGAAGTTCGTTTTCTTCCATGCCTCATAGGTCCCTCGCTTTCGCCTGTGTTGGGCCATGATGCCCTGTTCAGGTTCATTCATACTCATTTTCAGGGTTCCAAGAACCTCTTATTCTTCTAGCATATATTGGATTTTCATTTTCCAGATTTCATAATTATCGCCATTCATTTTCTCACCATTGTTGAGTTCAACGATAATATTTTTTATTGTAGAAGCCATTTCAAAAACACAAAGTTTTCTATAGACATTCATACATAGTTTTTAATACTTTTGTTTTATTTCGCCATGAAATAAATTATGTTTACTAAATTTTTTAACAATGAGGTTAGAGTTAAAGGCCACTATATCTCCAATCATCATCCAATGACCTAATGTGAAAATATTATCAACATAATAAATCATGTAAAATCATCTACTAAAAAATTACATAAATTTTTTAGAACCTTTAATTATGTGTCAACTAATGCACATGACACTCTATAATTTAATTATATAAATTAAATTAACATAAAACATTCATTCACAAAATATATGAAAGTAATATTTACATGTCGTGAAATAACAAATAATTATACATAGCAATAACAAGAATATTTTAATACTTAACAATAATAATTTTTCCAGTTTTAGAGTCCCAACTCATATATGTTTTGGGATACGAATCCTCAAACTCTTTGGGTAACTCTTAATTAATCTTGGACAACCACGGAAATCATATAGTAAATTTAGGATCATTGTAACGATTTCGAGACATAAAAGGAAAATCATTTTTTTCTTTATATATGATATACTCAATTACCAGCTTCTCAATAACTTTATTACAACGAATATGTAGTTTTTCTATACACTTTACTGATTCCAAATATCAGTAAGTCGTATTTGTCATAGCTCAAGGAGAGTATTTCTTAGCATTCTGAATCAATCGGGCTGTCCTAACCAGTTACCTTCCCAGATTGACTCTTGTAACATATTATTGAAGGTGTTGATATGTGAAATCATATCATCACTTTCACTCATCCGATATCTATCCATTTCTGATAACATGCCTGTTAGTCTCTTTGTCTGCGGATGTCATAATCATTCTTACATTTCTCTGGACTCTTGCCATGATTTTCTGTAACAAATACAAGGAAAAATCAGCACAATGAAAACAAAAAATAAAATAAACATCACAAAGATATTCATTAAATTATATAAACACAAAGTGTATGTGATAAAAAAATTTCATTGTCGATTAGAACACTATGCAAAAAAATGATTAGACTTCAATCATGTTGGATCAGAATTACCGAGGAAAACCGATATAAAATGACCCACAAGCGCCGACACGTATCACCACGCGGCACTAGGAAGGCTGCATGAGCATTCACGCGCCACCATGCTCCGGCCACGTGCAATTACGCGCGCTCACGCACCTCACGCACCAGCCACTCGCGCTCATGCGACAGCCACGTGCTAGCAAGTCATGAAAAATGGACGACGTGTCATCTGGTATTGTGTGTAGATACGACATGTCCGCTGATTAATCTAGATCCAACTGACAAGTCAACATGTAATGCGCGGATGACATGTTGTCTATTTCAGCGTTATACGTACGACTTGTAGTACAAATCGCGGATGACATGTCGTCTGGTTTTCTTAATACTGGATGACATGTCGTTTGTTTCTTCTAGGAGTGTTTTTCTGAAAAAATCAGATTTCACTAAGCAACTTCTAGGGTTCATATCTTTCTCAATTTTAATCCAAATTAATCAAATGATGTACTAAATTAAAGATCACACGTCTTAGTTTCCAAAATATCTTAAAACACGCCATTATCAATTTTGTTAATGGACTAGACATAATTTTCTTTTAAAAATATCTACTTATTTTTTTTGTTAGTGGAATAGACATAATTTTAACAAATGTTATTTTTATAATTTGTGAATATTTCATTTCGATTATAAGATAAAGTAAATATATCATTGAAAATATTATTTGATTCTGACTGTAATTGATTAATTTCTTCAGCTAAATAAATAACTCAATTTAATTCATCATTTTTATCCCAATCCGATTCCGACCTTTTTAATTAGGAGAACCATTGGTGTTTATAAGTTAAAAGTCATTCTTTAAAATATAAAAATCTTACCGGATAAAAAAGGAAAGTTGACAAATCAAAGATGTCATGATATGAGTATAACTGAGGAAAGACAAATCTTATAGAAATTAATAACATTTATAAATTTTAATTTTTTAATTTTTTTTTTTGCTAATTTTAATTACTTCTTCAGCAACTTCAAGTTAAAGTCGATTTTGTTATCAACAATGATAGAGATGCACACATAATACACTATACACCCAGTATTCAGATGAAGAGTACCATTGTTCATATGAATTTTATACAATGATAGGTCATCCATTATTTGATGTCTCACATTACACACTTAATGAGCTTTTGTATTCTTACTCATATCCTTGCCGGTCCCATTTTTTATGCAATATGATGTTATTTATTTGTTTTATATATAAATCGAATATGTATGTTATGATTAGGGATGACAGAAAATCTCGAATCTCGATTGAAATTCGATATCTTATATCTCTCGATATTTTATACTTAAAAAATCTCAAATCATGATTAAAATTCAGAATCCCAAATAATTCAGTTTGAGATTCTGAGCGATTTTTCATTCAGATACAAAAATCAATATAAAATACTAGACTGAATAAGAATTGAAAAATCTCAACATGTTCCGATAGATTACTTCAAGCTCAAAATTTTGAAAATAAATGATAAATAAACTCTCACACCCGTTAAGGGGAGAAAATCTTTGGTGCAATAGTGGTACCACGTCATCCATGCAACAAGCCAATCATCATTTGCCACGCGTGCTAAAAAGTCAAAAAACAACTAAAAAATAGGAAGAAAATTAAACATGTTATTTTTTAATTGGTTAGTGGTACCACGTCATCCATACCACTGTTGCACCAAAGATTTACTCCGTTAAGGGACTCGAACTATGTTCTTTTTATTGAAGTTTTTATATATGTGTTTTAGAGTCTCGCTTCCACTCGTATTTCAATCTTATAAAACTCAGGGACTTATCTGATAAAAGATTATCGTTAGGTAGTAGTAGGAGTTACAACAATAATCTAGTAGTATTGTAGAAAGGCTGCCAATAAAGAAAACAAGAAGATTCAGAAATAGAAAAATCAAAGTTCTAAAAAAACAGAGCAAAGGAAGAGACACAGAGAGAGAGAGTTAAAAGAATTTATGGTTGATGATTCATAGCCATTCATTCAATCCTTTCTTCTTCTTCTTCTTCTTCTTCTTCTTCTTCTTCTTCTTCTTCAATACCTCATCTTCATCTCCCACGTCAAAAAAAGCAAAAGCTTCATCAATAAACAACAATGGCGTTAGATAAAGATAGAAACAGAGACCCTCATGACCATCAGAAGGAAATAGGTGGAGAGAAGAAGACGCTTGTTGGGGTTATATGGAACTGTGCAGCTGAACTTAAACTCATAGTAGCTGCTCTCTTTATCCTCTGTAGCGTCGCCACTCTTCTTCAGTTTTTGCCTTCTCGTTTCACAATCTCCACTTCTGATCTTCGTCTCTGTATTTCCAAAATCTCTTACGAAACAGACCCCAACACCAACATTCAGCAGCAGCAACAACCGCCGCCGCCGCCGGCCATTGAACTTGACCAGATCCTTAACAACAGCATCCTCAAGCGGGCATTCAATCCATACGGGGCAGCAGCTTATAATTTTATCACAATGGGAAGTTACAGAGGAGGGTTTGATACGTTTGCTATCATTGGTCTTTCATCAAAGCCTCTTCATGTTTATGGGAAACCAGCTTACCAATGCGAATGGGTTCCTCAAAATGACACCAAAAAATCAACTTTCGCAAAATTAACCTACAAAATGCTCCCCGATTGGGGCTATGGCCGCGTTTACACTGTGGTAATTGTAAATTGCACGTTTGCTGAGCCTGTAAATGATGATAATTCTGGAGGAACTTTGTATTTACATGCATCAACGGCTGGTGGTGGGGATGCAAATTTTAATTTAACTGATGTAGTATTTTCATTGGAAGAGAAGCCTGGGAGTGTTGATTTTAGTGTGTATAATAAAACTTACGAGCCTAAGTATGATTATCTCTACTGTGGGTCTCCTTTGTATGGAGGGTTGAGTCCACAAAGAATTAGGGAATGGATTGCTTATCATGTGAGGTTTTTTGGGGAAAAATCACATTTTGTGATATATGATGCAGGTGGGGTTCATGAGGAAGTGTTTCAAGTGTTGAAGCCATGGATGGATTTGGGTTATGTGACATTGCATGATATTAAGGAGCAAGAAAGATTTGATGGGTATTATCATAATCAGTTCTTGGTTGTGAATGATTGTTTGCATAGATACAAGTTTATGGCTAAGTGGATGTTCTTCTTTGATGTTGATGAGTATATTTATTTGCCGCCGGAGAATACCATCAAGTCTGTGCTTGAATCTCTCATGGATTATAATCAATTCTCCATAGTACAGATGCATATGAACAGTCAGCTTTGTTTTGCAGGCGATTCAGGAAAAACTAACAGGTAATTTCTATTTTGATTTAATTTTTCTTGGTTCATTTATTACTTTAAATTGCTAGTTTATTAGAATTTTGAGATTAAGGACCATTGAACGTTGATGATTAGGATGGAAATTGGGGTTTGCTTTGAATGAAAAAGAAAAATACAAGGGGTCATAGGAAATATGATGCTAAATTTTGAGGGTAAATGTTGTTGTATATCTTAACTGAAACCTAGATTCTGAAATGCCCTGCATTTTTAATACTTGCTAAATTATTGCATTTGAATTGGTCAAACTGAATTTAAAAATAGTAAAGTTAGGACAGTGCTCTTGGTAGATATTTTTTGTTTTAGAAATTAGTTGAATTGATATTGTCATGTGAAAAATGCAATCAATTCTGCCTTCTACAAGTTTTAACTTCAGTATCCATTGTAAATGTAAATTATCCATCTCAATAGTGTATGTTTGTGCCATGAGGATTTATTTGGTATTCTTTAAAAGCTATGTGCTGTTTGTTAAGATTGAGCAGTTTCAGGTATATCAAAACCATGTGGTACCTGCCCATTTGTTTGATTGTTTTTGTGAACATTGTAAGATCAAGTGGTGAGCATATTTATATAAGATCAAGTGGTGTGCACTTGTTTGGAGTTCTTCTTCTTGTATGTCATATTTGATTCTTCTTTCTCTTCATTGTATTAGGGAAGTGGGGTGGGCTGAACTTTGTTCTATTGGATTGTTTCTCATAAATGATTATGTCCTTGTTAATTAGTTTAATAGTATTTAACTTCTTTGAAAAAATCTCCTGAACCTTCATAGCTGATGTTCTCTTTTTCCATACGACATATGTAGAATGAAACATTGATAAAAAAAAAAGATGTTAGTTGCAAGGTTGACATGAACTCGAAAAGATGAAAACAAATTGGGATAATGATCTAGAAATGATGCTGAAATGATCTAGAAATAGGGATAATGGGATGGAGATTTATTGACATTGTAGATCTGGGTTCATAGAATTTATTTGGCATTTTATTAACATTCTTATTTGTCTTGTGAAATACAGGAAATGGGGATTTGAGAAGCTTGTATATAAGGAAATAAAAAGAGGTATAAGGAGGGATCGTAAATACGCAATTCAACCGCGTAGTGTGTATGCAACAGGGGTGCACATTTCGCAAAACCTACAAGGCCAAACGAGCCACAAGACGGAGGGCAAGATCAGATACTACCATTACCATGGCACAATCGCACAAAGGACTGAGCCTTGCACAACCTTCATCAATTGGACGAGTTACGACTTTGAGAACACACCTTATATGTTGGACACCACGATGAGGACTGTAGCAGAGTCTGTGAAGAAATTCGAGCTCACAAAGATTGGCAATAGACTGAAACACACTCGCCAATGACTCTTGTTTTTAAATTTAAAAAGTATATAGAGAGAATGAGATACGAGTGGTATATGTGCATTGTATGTGAACAATATTTAGAGAGAGACATTTTTTTAAACCTTTTAATATTCATTTATAATATTATTTGATTCTTGTTTATTTGATGAATAATTCGGATTTCTGAGAAGGCTCGTGCGTTGGACCATCATATTTGTGAGAGTTGGCCAATTTGATTGGATTTGTTTTCCTTTGCCGTATTTATTTTGTTTTCCTCCTCATCATGGATTTATGCTATGCTTTGTTGATGAGAATCTTCCTTTTTTTTTTTTGGGTATATTATGAATTTGTAGGAAAGTGTTTGTAAGATATTATTTTATAGGAATGCACAAGAATCCAATATCAATGGCTAATCATTTAACTAAAACATATAAAGATCTGATGAACAAGACATTCCGGAGAGGAAAATAGAAACTGTATAATTCTGGAGGATTCTTCTTATTTCTGTAATGAAAGTAGAGATTTTTTATTATTGGAATAAAGTTGGTAGGCAAAGATAGTTACATCTGTATATTGTACTTTTTATTCTCTGTCTCCTTGTGCTGCACAAATTTCAGCATTTTCATGGCTCACTTTCCTTTTTGGGAGAGTTTCTTAGCTTTGCAAATTTAATGGCTGACAGTAGATTGTGCTTTCTCTTCTGTATTTTAAATACTATGTGCCAGTGAGGGCCAAAATGTTTTAAATGTAAAACTGCAGAGGTCATCGTATTAGAAAGGCACCTCTAATAGTTATTACAAAATATATAGGAGATTGTCATTTCCCTCTAATATTTATACTATTTACACACCTTTTTTTTTTTTGAATCGTTGGAAATCCACCCGCCAAACCATCCCTCTCTGGCTTAAGCGAAGCAGGTAAAACCCCGGTTGTCCCGGACTCTTACAGGAAACGCACTCTCTGAATTCAAACTCAGGGTGAGATCTTGAACCATACACCACCAAGCCACTAAAAAATATAATTTATAAAAAAACTCAATACAAAATTCAATTTAATTTGTACCCAACTTCTTGTCAAATTCTTGAGAGGCTTTGCTTGCCAAACATCAAGTCTTTGAGGAACGAACCTTCAATAATGAAAAAATAATGAAGTGATAAGTGTCACACCCAACTTTTTCCTAAAAATTTGAGAATCTTTTGAAAAGTAAACATTTTTTCAATGATTAAATCATACGACCGGATCGATTGATTGGGCCGGTTAAACTAAGATTCGGTTTAAGATCGATTCAAGATGATCCTTTAAACCTGGATTTCAGCGAACTGACCAACAAATCGTCAATCCGGCCGGTTCACCTCGTGAACTGGTGACCCAGTCCAAGTAAGGTGGATTTTTGGTCCAGTTTTTTTTTTTTTTTTTTTTTTTTTTTTTAACAAAAATTCATTAAAATATAATTAAAACACTGCATATTTTGTAAAAAAAAAAAAAAATTCTATATCCACTTTTGTTTCAAAAAAATAATGAATAAGGTTTCAGGTGGCACACGGTCCATACCTCAAGTTGAAATGAAATCACAACCCTTCCATAAAATGCACGGGCTTTTGTCTGTGAAAGCCCATAAAATAAGCCCCGTCTTTAGCTTAAAATAGCCTGTCAATTTACATTTTGAAGAAGGAAAATAGATTTCGGAAATACATTGAAATAAGATTGAAATCTGAATATATTAATGTTCTTTACAAGATTACATATATTATTTGAAATTTGTATGATAGAATTTATGTGTTATGTTCATAGAAGTTGAAATTATATCCCAGGAAAAACTCGTACCTTCTATTTTTTTTTTTTTAAAAGTTATAGTATATTGAAAACCTAATCCTGTTGAATCCAGCTGCATGTATGGTGACATGTATTGTCAACCACCATTACAAGCACCCAAGCCACCTTTAGGTGGAGTTTGAAAAATAAACAAACTTACAAAAATAATTTTAGGTGTAAACTATTCATTTGTTGACTTTTAGGCACTATAAATTGAGAGTGAATTGAGAGCTCAAATCATCCCAACAAGAAGCCCCAAGGAAGAGAGCTTATTCCCAAAAAGAGATCTTAGAGAATGTAGTTAATATGTGAGGTTTTTTGTAATACTTGTAAATTCTATTCAAGTGGTAATAGATGATAATTATTTTTCCTCACAAAATACTCTTCAGTAATCAGAGAATCATAATAAGTGGTATCAGAGCTTTGGTTATACGTTGGGGATCCCGGAGATCAAGAACGAAACTCGATGCGAAAAATTCGGATTTAGGGAAAGTTCTCAAAAATCAATTTTGAGCATATCATCAGCTTGTTCACGTAGAGAGGAGCACAGTGAAATTTTTCGATGAGCAAACGGAGCAATAGAGATGACGCACGTGCCACCAGTCGAGCCACACGCTTCATGCGCGTCCAGAGGTTGAAGACGCTGATGTGTCAGTTGTTGAGATATATGCCCAAGAGCATAATGTAATATGTAAACGGGATTTTATTTTAAGTAATAAACGATGCAGTTATTCATTTATTAAAATGTTGATTTTAAAGTTGCATATGCTCTTGGATACTAAATGTACTTTCAGATTTAGTGTGTAAGTGTTATACACAAGAGAATTTAAATCTGAAATTAGTGATTCTAAATAGTATGTAGAGAGCAAACAAAAACGAGTACTTTGTTTTGTTTGTGATTTATCTACAGCTGCGGTCCATTCCATATTGTATGACGACTTTGACCCAGGTTCGTTCATGTGGTGACATGGGAATGAAGGTACCTTATATGATGCGATCATATAGGACTAGACCAAGATAAAAATGAATTTCTTTTAATATCCGTTAAACAAATAAATTCGTATCAGTCTAATAGATGATCATATATGGGTTGATCTTAATCATGAGTGTACTACGAACTCCTGCATGACATGATATGTCCTTTGATTTACAAAGGAGAGGTTGGTGAAGCAATCTCGGCCAATAGCTACGTATTTTGGGGACATGGTTTGGTGTTGATAAGTACGGTTTATACCCACTTATTCATGCATTTTTAGCTTATTATTTTGTTAGATTCCGTGTCATTTAATGTATTTTATAGTTTCTTTTATGTTTTATTTGTAGGAAGTATTAGAACATGGATCTTGGAGCAAATGGACTTGTTTTGCGACATTATGGACGCAACAGAAGCACGCGGGAAGCTGAAAATGAAGAAAACACTCATACTGAAAATTTGGGGTGGCATTGCGACGCCCCCACAGGATCCATAATACATATTTCCTGAGAGTTAGGCACCGCAACACCAAAGGTGGCGTCGTGACGCTGCGACAAGAACCCAAAAACTTTATAAAGTCGTATTCTACATGCACAAGGACTCTGAGACTTCCCTATAAATATAGAAGCACGTCCAAAAACCGAAAGGAGGCTAAGACACAACAAAAAGAGTTCAAAGCATAAAAATTGAGAGATCCTAAGGAAAAGATTGAAGAACAATGGAAGGAGACAAAAGTAATGAAGTCCATAACCCAAAATAATTTGATTCGGGTTTTACTCTTTATTATTCTTCTTCAAACTCTTTTAATTATCATTATGTTATTGACTCAGATGTTGTTGTTATTTAAATTAGCCATGAACTAATTCTATTGTTCTAGAGTATGACGTAGCCTAATGCTTGAAACTATGTATTGATTGCCAAATAATTTTTATGAAGTTTACATTCAGTTTATTTATATTTTCTTGTGCTTAATGCTTCTTATTTGCTGGCCACAAATTAGATAATTGTGTATTGAAATCTATCGCTTGGGAGAAGGGATTTGAATAGAACCCATAAAATATAATCTTGGAAGTTTATAGAGTCCGGGAGAATATATAATTCCTTGAAAGCCGTTAATAAAGAATCACAAGACATAATGAATTGTTAATTATTAGATTTTAATAGGGATATCGAAGTCGGTAATTAATAATCTTTTCATTATTGCTCGGGAGAGGGAGTGGAATACTCTATGATTCTTGGCTTATAAACTTAGAAATTGAATAATAGTTAATTTGGCATCACAAATACATAGTGGATAGTTAGGTGAAATCAGACTCTAGAATTCATCTCGTAACTAATCTGGCAATAAAAATCGTTTAGTTTCTTATTTGTTTCCATTTACTTTAAATTTAGATTGTGTTTCTAGATAAAGTTAGGATTAGTAATTTTAGTATTTAGTATAAATTAGATTCCAATCCCTATGGGTTCGACACTCTACTTATCATTTACTAAAACTTGACACCGTATACTTGCGGTACGATATAAAATATCGCAACAAGTTTTTGGCGCCGTTACCGGGGATTGTTAATCTTATTCACATTAATACTATTACCAAGTAACTTTAGCTTTAATTTAGATTTTTATTTTTTATTTTTAGTTTATTTTTGTTTTGCTTTTATTTTTTGTTTTGTTTTTATTTGATTACTTTTTCTTTTATCTTTTTGTGCTTTCGTGGATGCGAAGATCCAAAAATCTCGACTTGCTCCTGTTTGATCATAAAATGGAAAGAACAACGAGGAGACTAAGGAAAGAAATGACACTTGAAAATAAGAAATGACGGCTGAAAATAGAGAGAATAATCCACGCCAGGTGGCAATCCGAGATCACTTCAAGCCAGTCATAGACGATAATTATTCTGGGATTACACACCCACCAATCAGTGCTAACAACGTTGAGCTAAAACCTTCATTGATCAACATGGTGCAAAAGAACCAATTTGGGGGTTCAGCTATAGAGGATCCCAATATGCATTTAAGGATGGTCCTGGAAATGATAGACACCATAAAGATGAATGGCGTGACTAAAGAGGCTATCAGGCTACGTTTATTCCCATTCTCTTTAAAGGATAAAGCGAGGGATTGGCTGCAATCTATACCAATGGGGAGCATCATGACATGGTAGGATATGGCCACATGATTTCTTGCAAGGTTCTTTCCACCAATTAAATCAGCCCAACTGAGAACATAAATTAGCATATTTAGGCAGTTGGAGACTGAGAATCTGTATGAGGCCTAAGAGCGTTTTAAAGATATACTTAGGAGGTGCCCACAACATAATTTTGGAGACTGTGTTCAAATTCAGTTATTCTACAATGGGTTGAATGGTTCTAATAGAACCATAATTGATGCAGCTGTTGGAGGAACACTGTTCAAGAAATTTGCTGAATATGTCTATGCTCTGCTAGAGGAGATGGCCACTAATAATTTCCAATGGCCAAGTAAACGCACTACTGTGCCTAAGGTGGCTGATATATACGAGGTGGATCCTATTATTGCACTTACAGCTCAAGTGTCATCCCTCATAACTCATCTAGCAGCATTGACCAATTTACAAGGCCAACCATCTATTGAAGCTGCTGCTGCTAATAGAATGATCTTACCTTACGGAGGATATGAGCAAGTCCAATATGTGAACAATTGGAACTTCAACAACTATAGAGGCAATCCTCTGCGTAACTATTATCATCCAAACTTGTCATATGCTAATACAGAGAATGTCTTGCAACCTCTTCCTGGATTCAATAATCAAAGAGCTGAGCAGAAACCATCATTGGAAGATCTCATTAGCACGTTTGTTGCTAAAACTTCAAAGAGGTTTGAGACGAATGAGACGAGGCTGAAAAATATTGAAATATATATGGGCAACATAGGGGCAATGATGAAGTCCTTAAAAGGGCAGGTTGGGCAGATTGCTTCTTCCATGGGTAATCAACAGAAATGGGTGTTTCCTACTAATATTGAATTCAACCCCAAAGAGCAGTGCCAAGCCATAACCCTCATGAGCGAAAAAGAGACTAAAGATACCTCTCCGGACCAAGGCAGTCAAGGTAAAGAAGAAGCAATTCAAGAGGAAACAGTGATGAAAGAAGAGAACAATGAAGCAGTTCCTCCATATAAGCCACCACCCATCCCGAAGACACATTTTCCATATCCTCAGCGCTTTCAAAAGAATAAATTAGATGCTCAGTTTGCCAAGTTTCTGGATATCTGTAAGAAGATCCATATAAACACCCACTTCGTAGATGTTTTGGAACAAATGTCAAACTATGTGAAGTTTATGAAGGAGATGATGTCCAAGAAGAGGAAACTGGCTGATTTTGAAATAGTAGCACTCACAAAAGAGTGTAGGGATATTATACAGAAGAAGCTCCCTCCAAAACTGAAGGATCCTAGCAGCTTCAACATACCGTGCACTATTGGGAATCGATATTTTGCTAAGACGTTATGAGATTTGGGTGCTAGTATCAATCTCATGCCCTTATCCATCTACAAACAGTTGGGCATAGGTGAGGCAAAGCCAACCACGGTCATATTACAGCTAACTGATAGATCCCTCACCTACCCACGAGGAATAATAGAAGATGTATTGGTTAATGTGGATAAGTTCTATTTTCCTGCTGACTTCCTTGTTCTTGATATGGAAGAGGACCATGACGTCCCAATCATCCTTGGGAGACATTTCTTGGCAACCGATAGAGCGGTCATTGATGTGCAGAAATATGAACTGAAAATGAGAGTTCAAGATGAAGAAGTCACCTTCAATATTTTCAAAGCCATGTCGGGTCTTCAAGGTGATGCAAAATGTCACAGGGTAGATATAGTAGAGAAGTGAGTTGCAAACCCGCAGGGTGAATCAGTAATTCAGTAACCTACGAGCATAGTGCAGCCATGCATAAAATAAGATTCTCCGCAGCTAAACCTGAAATCACTCCCAAAGCGCCGTAAAAAAAGGAAATATTTTTATTTTTAAAATTTTTTATTTTAATAATTATTAATTAGTCGAGCCAATTTTGCCGAATGTGTAGTCCGAAATTTCAAACTAGGGGGAAATATACAGATCCTGGAGGACCGTCTATAGTTACATTGCCACAGCCCGCCAAGCTATCTTTTTCATGTCATAACAGCCGGTGGATACAAAAGAAGAATCCACCATGACCACTTGGGTGGTTACGTCTGGCTGAAGACGTTAAACTTAGCGCTAGCGGGGAGACAACCCTTGCATTTATTCATTTTTATTTCTTTACTTTATATTTATTTTATTGTGTGCTATTTGTTTATTTATTAGTTTGCATGTTTATTTATGCAGGTAACAGCGCAACCCACACAACCCGCGCAATCAAATTATGACCAACAAGAACCTGATCAACTCCATGCACGGTAGTGTTGTTCCTTACTTTTGTTTCTTTTATGTTTATCTTACATTGAGGACAATGTAAGTTTTAAGTTTGGGGGTGTGTGCATGTAGTAATAGTTCCTGCTATTTTTAGCCTTTAAAAAAAAAAATCCTTGTTTTTCGTCATAGATAGTGAAACATAAGTCCAATGATGAGTTTTGTTTGCTTAAGGATGAAATTTTAGAAACGATAAGTTCCCAATTGATTTTTTATCTGATGTCTTGAGTAGGTGATCTAAGTTAGACTCTAAGCACTTAGCAATAGGTTTTCAACAGTAAGAACTTAAGTAGTTGACAAAGTGATTAGTTAAAGAAATTACATGTCGATGAATGACCGTTGGCTTAGATGTCTATCTTGATTTGCTAGTGTTATGATGTATGGTATGGTTCAAAAAAAAAAAGAAAGAAAAAAAAGAATTTAAAAAAAAAAGAGTTTAAACTACATATAACCGATAAGCGTGAAGCTATCTATGGGCGAGTGTTAGGACCACCATGAGGAGAAATGCTACTTTAAAGGGTAGGTGTGTTGAAAAAAAATGAAAATGAAAGAAAAAACATGCCATACTGAGCACAAAAAAGGCAAATACAAAGTATTTTTGAGATATCTAGCTTGGTTTGACCCATTAGATCTCAATTTTTTAGATGAAATCAATGAGTTGGCTTACTTAAGATTCGAGCTCTGAACGAACCTTTACACACACACACACACTATGAGTCTGGCTTAGATGATTTATTCAATAACTTGGATTTTAGTTGCATTGAGTACTTTGAAGATTCTCTGATTTCATTGGTAGCATTCTTTGAGGACAATAATATGTGTAACTATTTGGACTATTTTATTTTGTTTGCTTATTTATTTTTTGCATGATTGCAGGTGCGTGAATGACGTTTGTGGGTGTTGTCGCTGCAAGCCCTCACGAGACTATAACTCATCCACTAGGGTCGTCTAAGGGTTTAAAGGCTTGTTGCATACACTAAATGCAATCGTGATCCCTACGAAAGTGGCTTAGTTAACTTAGTTAATTTTATTTTTTTTTTTTTTAATTTTTCCTTTTGCTCGGGACTAGTAAAATCTTAAGTTTGAGGGTGTTTGATAAGTGCGATTTATATCCACTTATTCCTGTATTTTTAGCTTATTGTTTTGTTAGATTTCGTGTCATTTAATATATTTTATAGTTTCTTTTATGTTTTATTTGTAGGAAGCATTAGAACATGGATCTTGGCGTAAATGGACTTATTTTGTGACCTTATAGACGTAACGGAAGCACGCGAGAAGCTGAAAATGAAGAAAACACTCATCCTGAAAATTTGGGATGGCGTTGCGACGCCTCCACAGGATCCATAATATATATTTCCGGAGAGTTAGGCGCCGCAACGCCAAAAGTGGCATCGCGACAGGAACCCAGAAACATCATAAAGTCGTATTCTATATGCACAAGGACTCCGAGACATCCCTATAAATATAGAAGCACGTCCAAAACCCAAGAGGAGGCTAAGACACAACAAAAAGAGTTCAAAGCATAAAAATTTAGAGATCCTAAGGAAGAGAATGAAGAACAAGGGAAGGAGACAAATGTGGTGAAATTCGGAACCCAACGAAATTTGATTCAGGTTTTATTCTTTATTTTTCTTCTTCAAACTGTTTTAATTATCATTATGTTATTAACTCGGATGTTGTTCTTTAAATTAGCCATGAACTAATTCTATTGTTCTAGAGTATGACGTAGCCTAATGCTTGAAAATATGTATTGATTGTCAAATAATTTTTATGAAGTTTTCATTCAGTTTATTTATGTTTTCTTGTGTTTAATGCTTCTTATTCCCTGGCCACAAATTGGATGATTGTGTATTGAAATCTATCGCTCGGGAGAGGGGATTTGAATAGGACCCAGAAAATATAATCTTGGAAGTTTATAGAGTTCGGGAGAATATATAATTCCTTGAAAGACGTTAATAAAGAATCATAAGACATAATGAATTGTTAATTATTAGATTTTTATAGGGATATCGAAGTCGGTAATTAATAATCTTTTCACTATTGATCGGGAGAGGGAGTGGAATACTCTAGGATTCTTCGCTTATAAACTTAGAAATTGAATAATAGTTAATTTGGCATCACAACTACATAGTGGATAACTAGGTGAAATCAGACATTAGAATTCATCTCGTAACTGATCTTGCAATAAAAATCGTTTAGTTTCTTATTTATTTTTATTTTTTTGTTTCCGTTTACTTTAAATCTAGATTGTGTTTCTAGAAAAAGTTAGGGTTAGTAATTATAGTATTTAGTAAAAATTAGATTCCAATCCTTGTGGGTTCGACACTCTACTTATCATTTACTAAAATTTGACACTGTATACTTGCGGTATGATATAAAATATCACAATATGTGTGTAGCTGATGACGTTTTACATAGATATGGAATTCACTCCTTCTTGCGAGAAGTAGATGAGTATCTTCCTTAAAGGTTGATTCGGTACTTGAACGGTTAGAGCGCTTAAGTGTTTCTATTACGAATAGAAAGATTAATACTTATAATAGTTATAAATAAATCGTTCATTAGAGAATCAATGGTACTTATGACACATAATAATTAGATGGGTATAACAGATACTATGACTCGGCTCTAATTATGAGATACTCGTGGAGGGTCATTTTGTATGCAGTGGTCATATCGGTGGAAGCCGTTAACTTTCGGTATAAAATATATCTGCAGTAACGAGAGTGCAACTTTGGGTTTTTAGTGGAATAACCTAAAGTTAATAATTCAGAATATTTAATTAAAGAGTTCTAATTAATATTTTAAGATTATTGAAGCTCGGAACTATAGGTCTATTTGGTCCCCGTGTTAGCTCGTTACATTATAGGAATCCATTGAATAATTGGATAGTCCAATTATGAACTTACTTGAAAAATATTAAATAATTGAAAATTATTTATTGATATAATTATATAATGTCACACTTTAGAATTATATATTAAAGTGTTTAATATATAGTTTTTATATTAATAATTATTAGATAATTATTTAATATATGATTTGATTTTTAAATTAAAATTGATTTAATTCAAAATCAAATATGTAATTTATATCATGATATAAGTTACATGTTAAATTTTAATTTCAAATTAAATGATATTTGATATTATATTTAATTTTGAAATTAATAATTTTATTGTGACAAAAATGACATTAACCAATATTTATATGTGTGATTATGGTTAGGGTTAATTTTATAAATGTACATTTAATTAACCTATTTAAATAGAAAGTTTTTCTCTTCACAAACTAATCATATTCATTTTCTCATCTTTCCAATGAGATTGAAAAAGAGAAAAAAACAAGAGAAAATTTTTTCAAGGAAATTTTCAATAAATGAGTAGATTCGAGTCCACCCTCACGGATTTGTGGTGGTGAGTCATAAAACGGAAGATCGAGTGGTAGACCCGATCACAATACACATGGTTCACGACACCCATATAGCTCACGGCAAGATCACGCATTGGAATTGATCAAAGTTGCCAAGTACAAATGTGGCTGACGTTTTGGAAGCAAATGGTTTAGGTGCACATGTGGCGCACATTATGCACATGATGTGTGTTTGATGGATGATCAAAAGTAACTGGACATTGAAGAGTTCAATGCATCATGCATAAGTTATTCGCATGCAAATGTTAATATATATTCCTTCAACATGCATAAGTTATTCGCATGAAAATGTTATAATATATTCCTTCGCATGCGAATTTTCGTGGCTCAAATTTTTGAAGTTGAAAGCAAATTAGGTGCACAAGGCAATACACACGGTCTGTTCAGTTTCGTTAAAAACTGTCCAGATTTTGGCTGCTCGAATGGGGATATTCGGGGACTGTTCCGGGTTGTTAAAAACAGTACCATAGCAGTAACTTGTGCATGTTAAGGGTTGGTCAAATTAAGTTTTTGGGAAAATGATAGAAAAAAATTTCAAGGTCGATCTCGGGTGCCTAAGTCGCTTCCGCTGCGCTAAGGAAAACGTTCCTACAAGCCACAATCAGCGCCACGTCAGTGCCACATCAGCAGCCAAATCGGTAAGGTGTCTAACACGTAAACTGCCACTTCATCGACACGTGTCTATCACATCATCAGCAAATTGGTCCCATTTCTGCCACATTTACATCCAAATGTCTGCCACGTCAGCATACCTGGTAAATTTCCTTGAGCCCCCTGAATTTTTTGAAATTTATATATTATCCCCAAATATTTTAGAAATTTACAAATTAGCCCATAAGTCGAATTTGGACCAACGAATAGTCAAATCCATCATTTTCGATCATTTCGGACGTAACTGTGACCTCCGATTTGTGAAACTCAGCTCCGATTTTGTCCTATTTTCATTTTAAACTTAAAATAGAAATGGAAGATTCCTCTTATGATGTGATGATCAAGCTAACAGCAACAAATTACTCTCTCTAGAGGCCTCGAATGATAAATTATTTGTAATATAAATATTTTTTCGATATAACTGAGGTGAAGTGAGTGAGACCAGATTCTATCAAAGAGAGTGACTGGAATAAACTCAACAACAATACTCTCGGTCAGATTAGGCAGTTGATCGGCCATAGTGTCTTCCACCATGTAGTACAGGATACAGATGCTTACGAAATGTGGATAAAATTGGAAGGCATGTACCAGGACAAGACAGCTCGGAATAAAGCCCTATTAATGAGGCGTTTGGTGAATTTAAAGCTACGAAGTGGAACTTCCGTTGCATAACACACCAATGAGTTCTAGAGCATGTTGAACTAGTTGTCTACAGTAGACATGTAACTGGGAGATGAAGTACAAACCCTCCTATTACTTAGTTATTTTCCTGATATCTCAGAGACATTGGTGGTTACTCTCAGCAATTCGGCTCCATAAGGTAAACTTATTATGCCTATGGTAAAAGATTTCATGTCGAATGAAGAGTCCAGGAGAAAATATGTTGGCTCAGAACATACAGAAGCCTTCGTCACAGAGACTCGAGGAACTGTGTTGTACAGAGACACATCAGAAGAGTTCTGTATAGAGACACAGCTGGCATGTCAACAAATGTGGTCAATCGAGACAAGCTAGAGCTGTGCAGAGACATAGTCGAAATAACTATCAAATGAAAATCGTTTTGGATGTAGCTGGATGGGGAGAATTTGTAGGGTCGAGCTACTGCCTACATGAGTGCATGGAAGCTTCCCATGCATGAATCCAGCAAGTATCAACATGAAGCTTCCATCCAACCAAGTGACAACTGCCATGCATGAAGATGGGAAAATGCCATGCAAACTTTCGGTGGTTTCCATAATTTAAGGGGAAGGTGGAAGCTACTGTTCAAGTGTTGACATTTTGTAATGATTTTTTGCTATAAATTCTGAGCTCAATTGCAAGCTCAGGACACCCCAAATGTGAGTAAGCTCCATGGATAGAGAGCTTAGAGAGTGTTAGTGAGGTTTTTTGTGTATAGTTTCTTTTTGTAAACTTGTAAATCTATTCTTGGTAGTAATAGATCAAATCGGTTTTTTCCTAAAAAATACTCTAAAGTGATCGGTGAATCACAACAAGTGGTATCGGTAGCTTTGGTTCTTCATTGGGGTCGAAAAACCGAAGAACGGAGCACGATTCAGAAAATTCAGGTTCCGGCAAAGTTGTCAAAAATCAACTTTGAGCATACCATCAGCTAGTTCACGTCGAGACGAGCACATTGGTATTTTCTGGCGATCAAACGGAGGTACAGGGAGCCCGCACACGCCGCACGGGCCAGGCAGAGAAATCCCACGCGCCGAGACTCGCAGCACGCATCACGCGTGTGGCTGGAGGTTGAAGACGCTGACGTGTCCGCCACGTCAGTGACACGTCAGCACACGTCAGCGCACAGTCAGTGCTAAGTCATCCGCCACATCATCGAACAGTCAGCGCCACATCATCCGCCACGTCAGCAAGGAGTCTGCCACATTAGCGCCACGTGTCCGCCACATCAGCACCATATCGGCGCCACGTGTCCGCCACATCAGCTACCGGTCCCACCCTGCCACGTCAGCATCATATGGTAAATTTCATTTAGCTCCCTGAAGTTTCAGAAATTTATATTTTTGCCCCAGAAAGTTTTAGAAATTACAAATCGGCCCCTGAGTCGGATTTAGACCAACGAAGTGTCGATTCCTCCATTTCGACCTTTCCGGACGCAACGGTGACCTCCGATTTGTGAAAATCAACCCCGATTTTAACCTATTTTCATTTTAAACTTAAAAACTTAAAATGGAAATGGAAGATTCCTCTTATGATGCGATAATCAAGCTGACAGCAACAAATTACTCTCTCTGGAGGCCTCAAATGATAAATTATTTGTTATATAAAGATCTGTTCGATATTATCGAGTTGAAGAGAGTGAGACCACAGTCTGTTAAGGAGTATGACTGGAATAAACTCAACAACAAAACTTTGGGTCAGATAAGGTAGTGGATCGGTCACAGTGTCTTCCACCACGTAGCACATGATTTAGATGCTTACGGGATGTGGATAAAATTAGAAGAAATGTTCCAGGCCAAAACAGCTCGGAAAAAGGCCTTAATAATGAGGCGATTGGTGAATTTGAAGCTACAGAGTGGAACTTCCGCTGCGGAACACACCAACGAGTTCCAGAGCCTGGTGAACCAGTTTTCTGCAGTAGACATGCTGCTAGGAGATGAAGTACAAGCCTTCTTACTACTCAGTTCATTTTCTGATAGTTTGGAGACACTGGTGGTTACTCTCAGCAATTCTGCTCCAGGAGGTAAAGTTACCATGCCTATGGTAAAAGATGTCATGTCGAATGAGGAGTCCATGAGAAAAGATGTTGGCTCAGAACAGACAGAAGCCTTCATCATAGAGACTCGAGGAAGACATCAAGAAAGAGACAGAGAAAGAGGTAGAGGCACAACTAGGGGTAGATCCTCAGATGGAAGGAAGCCTACCTATAAGTGCTACCATTGTGGCATTGTAGGTCACCTAAAGAAGAATTGCCGAAAACTACAACGAGAGCATGTACAAGGCAATCACCAGCCGAAGAATGACGAAGGAGAGACACTGGTCGTTGTCCAAGCAGATGTAGCAATATGCTCCATGCAGGAAGAGACATGTCTTCATAACGCAACCCAAGATGTTGAGTGGGTGGTAGATACTGCAGCATCTTACCACATCACTCCTCACAGAGATTTCTTCACAACCTACAAAGCGGGAGACTTTGGATCAGTGAAGTTGGGAAATATCAGTTCCTCTGGGATTGTAGGAATGGGTGATATTCAGTTGCGGATAAATATCAGGTGTACATTGACCTTGAAGGATGTCCTACATGTTCCAGAACTTCGGCTGAATGTACTCTCGGGGATAGCTCTTGACAAATAGGGCTATGACAATCACTTCAGAAATGGCACATGGAGAATGACGAAAGGTGTCATGGTTGTCGCCAGAGGACATGCTTGCGGCGCACTATACAAGACTCATGTGAAGATTTGTGCAGACAACCTCAATGTAGCTGAAAAAGAGGCTTTTCAAAATCTGTGGAACCAGAGACTCGGACACATGAGTGGGAGATGGTTGTCTACCCTGAACAAGAATGAGCTTACCAAGGATGCTGCACGAGGTCCTTGCAACCACTACTCGATTGGTAAGAAACACAGAGTCTCATTTAATTTCTCTTCAGAGAGAAGATCAGAGTTGCTCAATCTGGTGCATTCTGATGTTTGTGGTCCCTTGGAGGTTGATTCATTAGGCGGTAACAAGTATTTTCTGACTTTCATCGATGATGTTTCTCGAAAATCTGGGCGTATTTCCTCAAGATGAAGGATCAGGTTCTAGATCAGTTCAAGCTATTCCATGCCATGGTCAAGTATGAAACAAGGAAGAAGTTGAAGTGCCTTCACACAGACGATGGAGGCGAGTACAGATCTAGGGAGTTCGAAGCCTACTGTAGGAGACATAGCATTCGACATGAGAGAACTATTCCACAACATAATGGTGTCGCTGAAAGGATGAACCGCACCATTATGGAGAAAGTCAGAAGCATGATCAGCATGGCTAAGCTGCCAAAGCCATTCCGGGGAGAAGCTGTTCGTGCCGCCTGCTACCTGATCAACAGATCACAATCTGAACCGTTGAGCTTGGAGATTCCGGAGAAAGTGTGGTCTGGTAAGAATCCCTCCTACACTCACCCTAGAGTATTCTGTTGTTTAGCCGTTGCAAATGTATCCAAGGAGCTCAGGCAGAAGCTCGATGCAAGGACAACTCCATGTATATTCCTAGGCCATGGAGATAATGAATTTGGATACAGACTATGGGATCCGAAGGTGAAGATGGTCATCAGAAGCCATAAAGTAGAGTTTCTTGAAGATCGGACAATTGAAGACATTGAAATGCCCAAGATGTCTTCCAATTCCAGTGCCAACAGAAATCCAGACCTGACACCAGCATAATTGGCCACAGATAGGGTGCATGAGGAAATTCCAGAAGCAGAACCAGATGAGGCAAATGAAGATGTTGAGCAGGGGGAGACACAACCTGTTCCATCAAATATTACAGAAGAAAGTGTTGAGTAGGGGGAGCCGCAACCCACTCCATTAGAAGCTACAAGATCATTCACTGAGACAGATGATGACAGACCTCTTGAAACCAGTAGATGTCAGACAAGAAGATCTGAGCAATGCAGGATTCCATCAACCAGATATCCGGGATCCAAATATATTCTGCTTACTGATGAAGGGGAGTCAGAGAGTTTCCCACAAGGCAAGAAGGCACTAAGGAACAAATGGGTGAAGAAACATAACAGAAGATTACTGTGCAGAGACACAGTGAATTGTACTATGCAGAGACATAGCATGAGAATATTGTACAGAGATACAGTGAATTGTGTTGTGCAGAGACACAACCGACATGTCAATAAAGGAATGGTGATCGAGATAAGTTAGAGCTGTGCAGAGACATAGTCAGGATAGCTGTCAGATGAAGATCGTTTTTTCGGATGCAGCTAGAGGGGGAGAATTGTAGGGTCCAGCTACTGCCTACATGAGTGCATTGAAGCTTCCCATGCATGAATCCAACAAGCATCAACATGAAGCTTCCATCCAACCAAGTGACAACTGCCATGTATGAAGATGGGAAAATGCCATGCAAACTTTCGGTGGTTTCCATAATTTAAGGGAGTGGAAGGTGGAAGCTACTGTTCAAGTGTTGACATTTTGTACTGATTTTTTGCTATAAATTCTGAGCTCAATTGCAAGCTCAGGACACCCCAAATGTGAGTAAGCTCCATGGATAGAGAGCTTAGAGAGTGTTAGTGAGGTTTTTTGTGTATAGTTTCTTTTTGTAAACTTGTAAATCTATTCTTGGTAGTAATAGATCAATTCAGATTTTTCCTCAAAAATACTCTAAAGTGATCGGTGAATCACAACAAATTGTTGAATCCAGTTACATGCATGGTGGCATGCATTGCAAACCATCATTTGAAGCATCCAAACCACCTATAGGTGGAGTTTGAAAAATAAGCAAACTTACAAAATAACTTTGACATTTGAGCCATTGTTTTGGCTGTAAATTGAGAGCTAATTGGGAGCTCAAATCATCCCCAACAAGAAGTTCCAAGTAAGAGAGGTTAGAGTGTAACCTTCAAGTAAGAGAGCTTAGAGAATGTAGTTAGTGTGTGAGGTTTTTTGTATAAGTTTTGTAATACTTATAAATTCTATTCAAGTAGTAATAGAGAGTATTTTTTTTCTCATAAAATACTCTTCAATTACCAGAGATGTTAGCGTACTTCAAAATTACGGACCAAATTAGCTTACACCCACATCCGTACCCTCTAATTTAGGTTCTATCAAGTATTGTGCTTAAAAAATATGGTAATTTTATAAACGGACTTTCGTAAATTTGATTTATGCTAATAAAAAATAATTACGTTATGTTTTTTAATATTTTGATAGTAGGTTATCTTTTATAAAACATAATTTTTTAAATAAATCACGACGAGTAGTTGTAATTTTTTATAAATATTTAAAATTCATATTTCAACCAAAGCACAATTTTATTTTCTCACCGGAAATCAAACGAGAAAGAGAGTCTTAACGATGTTTACGTACGAGGCCCACTGTTCACCTTAAACTTTTCTCCAGTCAATTAATTCATAAATGAGTGATGATACAGCAACAAATTTTTTTTTTATATAAAAACTATATATATATATATATTATATAAATTGATGCATAATCAGAATGAAAACATCAGATGACCCCACATAAATGATAAAAGTGCATTACAGAATAAAGGAACAAATATTCGTTGTCGCAGTTTGAGTAAGCTGGAGCAAAGTCCCAAGTTTATGATTCTTGAAAAAGTAAAATTATAAAGCTGATACATATAAAAATAAAAATAAAAATAAAAATAAAAATAAAAGAAAAGAAAAGAAAAGCAAAGCATGCATGCAATCCCAATAGGTAGCAGAAAATATGTATATTTCTGACAAATTATAACAGGTGCTAGCTTTTAAAGCAGCTAGCCCTTGGCATTGGGCACCGCAAAGTTCATAAAAAGCATGCAGTAGTTGATGTTTGATCAGTGCTTTCTCCTGAGGAATTTGATCCAAAGCTCCATATAGCTAGCTACTAGCTTCAACACTTTAATATATGCATGCATGTGTTTGTTTTATATTCTTTTTTTATATAGAGAATTTGGTAAACTTATAAACTAGTTTATATTTTTATTGTAAAATTTATAAAGTAACTTATACTCTCAATCAATATTCTCTACCAAACGGTGCATTAACATGAGCGTAATGACTTTTTTTTTTTGTTTTTAAAAAATATTAAAGAAATGACTTAAAATACACATTCATCACATCCAAATCTCAAATTAAATGTAGCTTCTAAAATTTAAATCTACAACCTTTTGATTTTACTGTAAGAATTAAACCAACTAAACTATCATTCAAGGATTGAAGATAATATTTATTGTTTAATGTCTGGGTTTCTCTGTGTTTGTTTTATATCCCTCTCTAACTAAGGGCTATATATGTTAGCAAAAAGAAAAAAATAAATTGAGATTTGGGTGCTCTTAATCTATACTTTTAGTATTTTATAATTTTACTATGGTGTTTGTAAATACTTTTATATGATTAGCCAGTTGAGAGAGAAATATTATAATTAAAAATCTAACGGAGAAGGTGGATATACAATGAACTGAAATATATTATCTGAAATTTTCAACCCTGAAGTAGCTGAAAAAATAGTTAGAAGACGTGAAAATAAGGATATCATTTGAAAAATGATTAATGAATAAAATGGTGACATTAATTAATCATTAAGTACAAATATATATGTCCCCAAGGGGTGTGGCTTGGTGGTGTAGGGTCTAGGATCTCACCTTGAGGTTCTGGGTTCGAATCCAGGGGGTGCACTTCTTGTAAGAGCCTGGGACAGCCGGTGGTTTTACCTGCGCCGCGGCCCACAATGGGTGGTTTGGTGGCGGGGTTTCCATCGTTTCAAAAAAAAAAAAAAAAAAATTAAGTACATATATTAATTATTATGTGTTAAAATTAATTTTTAATAGCATAATACATGTTGAAATTCGTGGGCCTAACTCAACTCAAAAGCCAGCTTGAGAGTTGAGGATTGACAAATATTTATATTTTGAGTTTAATTGTTTATCTCAGCCGATGTGGGATATTTTCCTCAATACTCCCTCTCACGTGCAAACCGGTCTTTTACCTGGTTCATGTCACGTGGACGGGTAGTGTGGGTCCACCCGTGCATGAATGTGGCTCCGATACCATGTTGAAATTCGTGGGCCTAACTCAACTCAAAAGTCAGCTTGAGAGTTGAGGGTTGCCCAATGTTTATATTTTGAGTTTAATTATTTATCTCAGCCGATGTGGGATATTTTCCTCAACAATACATGTATTTATGATTAGTTTTAGATATCATTTTGTTCATCTATTTATTCATATATCATTACTGTTCAAAAATTCTGCCTAGACATGATCATGCAATGCCTTATTAGTAAGATTGAAGACATGTTGATGTGGTTTTCAAACCATTAGGAGTACCCTCGTAAGTAAATATAGGATAAATATTTGAATGTTTGTTCGAGTTAATAAGAGGTATGCTAATTAAATTGACATTATCGAATAACACCTTGTAATGAGAGATATGAATAAGAGACTTCGAAAAAATTCTTATTTTATGTTCAATTATATGAATCCATTAAACAAACAATGAATTCATGGTCTTAGGTTTAGGCTTTCTCCTAAGAACCAGTTGTTTGTTATACATTTATTAATTCACTTATCAAAAGTGAAGGTTATTTATTTATTGTATAAATAAGTACAGAGTAAGGTCATGATGAATTATCTATAAACAAAGTCAGATTTAGGGTTTATTTAAAGATCCCCTAAGAAGCTTTAAGATGATTATTATCTTCATGAGAAAGTGAAGGTTAGTGCAGGCAAATCAATCAAAATGGAACTGCTTTTTTATTTCCTTTATTTAAAAAAAAAAAAAATCCGACAAATTAACATTAAACATTCAACTAATCAACAAACCATGGTTTTGTAATTAAATATTAAAATTCGATAAAATTTGCTTTAGTTTACTCTTTTTTTTGGGTCATTGGCTACTAGTACTTTAACTAGTTCATTCATCATCATTAAAAGCTAAAAAATATTTTATATTTTGTTGGAGTTCTAAAGAGAAACAAACAAATATTAAAGAAGATAAAGCATTAAAGATGTGTTCCTATAATCCTTTCTCTATTATGATCATAAGTGTGATAGATGATTATAAAGCCAAAAGGGTATATATTTTAGATATCGCCTACTTTAATTAAAATAAAAAAATACATGTAAAATGCATTTCTTTTTTATGTACACGAAATTATAGCCCACAAATTCGTCCCAAAATCTATTATCAAATCTCATTACATAATTTTGGAGTCTCGGAGTAAAGAAGAACGCCTAGAGCAAAGCAAAAACAATAGCTTCAACTGATGTAAGAGATTGAAGACGAAGACTATAAACGATAATTATTTCTTCACTTTTCTTTCTAGTTTATCTTTTATGAATTCGTTTTGTATAAATAATAATTAGCTCGTTTTTATTGATTATCATGAGTAGCTAAATCATTTTATCTAAGGTTGTAATGGACCTTAAGCACTATATTTAATTAAGTTGCATATTTTTATTTTTTTAGGTTTGTTATGTGATTGCTTATTATTCTTTATATTTGATTGAATATTTTATTATCGATCAACAATAGAATAGTCGTGGTAAATCAGTAGAAACTTGACATAGGTGATCAACACTAAAAAATGTACATTTATTAAAAGGAAAATTAATTATTTTGCACTAGTTTATTCATTCCAATGGCCCTATAGACATGTACACACCATGAGCAAGGGTAGCTCGTACAGACATATGAGTATTCGTTGGAGTGAATACTTAATGATTCATAGGTGATTCCTAATAGTTGGAAGTACACACCATCATCAATAAGAATCTCCTCTAGTCGAATAGCATATGTGAACCTTTGACTATAGGATAACATTGACTTTTTGTGTGATTCTCGACATTTTGATGCCATATATGTCAGAGATATTTCGTGGTCTGACCGGTAGATGTTCGTTGGGTGTTGATCGATGCACTCGTTAATCAAGTGTGTATCAAGATAGGATCTGTCGGCCCGTATGTGAAACATAAGGGGTCTATGTATCCATACGAGTAAGTCACGATTCTTAAGACTTTGGCCAAAGCCGATCACATAGGGTGGATCACATATATCAGAAATGATGTTCTTATTAGTTATAAAGAATCGTGGACAGAGATGTGCACCTCAGAAACTTGATGGTGTAATCTATATTTCCTAAGCACAACTCGGATTGCCTACAACAGAGGGATTGTTAAACATATATGATGACCTTGACTTGTATAGTTCGGAAATATCGTTCGTATTCTTCGCAAATTCGGAGGTGGCCGAATTGCGTACATATAAGCTACGCTTATATGACAAACGTGTCTGTAGAGGTGGTCATCGGTCCGGTTCGGTTCTGAACCGGAACTGAACCAGAAACGGAACCTAACCGAACGGTTCGGGTTCCATTTCGGTTTTTTTTTTAATTTTAATAATGATTTTTTTTAAAAAAAAATTAAAATGGTTCTACCGTAGAACCATTGGAACCGTCTGGTGCCAACGGTTCCGGTTCGAACCGCTGGAACCGTTCGGTTCCAGTGGTTCTTGTCGGTTTCCTAACCAAACCAAAAAAATTTATTTTCGGTTCCGAAACCGTCCGGTTCCAACCGATTAGGTTCCAATTCCAAACCGGAACCGTGGCCGGGTCTACGTGTCTGGACTTAGAGAGTCCCACAATATGAAATGTACTCGCTGAGCACTTGGGTAGCCGATAATTTTTTATAATAAATTATATTTGATATTATATTTATCAACTAAATAATTAAGTGTTATTGGATAACATTAATTATTTACTTTGACCCAATTGGATTAATTGGATTAATCCAAAATCACACAAGGGTTTTGTTATAATTTCAATATCTCTACCATTGAAGGATATTTTGGTAATTATAAATATGTAATAATATATGTATTTGGCTTAATTTAATTGGAATAAATTAAAGTGGTAGACATTGAACTAATCCATTAATTAAACTCTGTCTTGATTTAATTGGATTAAATCAAAGTGGTAAACAAATGTGATTAGTCATACCTAATTATACATATTTTGGTAAATTGGATTAAGCCCACATAAAAGTTGATTAAAACTTTTATTAATTAAAAATTACATAAATTTTACTATAAAAGGCAAACTTAAGCAAGTTTTTAAAAAGGCAAAGTAAGCTAAAAACAAGCATTAAGCAAAAGAAATAAATATCAGCCTAAGTAAAGTTTTTTGTGAGAGAAGCTTTGGAAATTCTCTACAACATTAAGGAGAAGAAAATTGGATCTTCATATCAAGCTTGCTAGCTTTGGAAGTTCTCTACAACATTTAAACAAGGAGAAGAAGATTCGATATTGGAATCAAACTTGCTAGGTAAGTTTGATCTTCTCTAAAGTTATGTTTTCATTAGTGAGTTGTTATCATTAATGAAACATATAGTGGTGTATTATGTATTGGATACATAATAACATAACTTGATGTTGAAATTAGGCTAATGAATTGTGTATGGATGCTTTGGATGCATAAAAACAATATGCTTGTAATTGGGTGTAACATCCAACCTAATGCTAGGATGCTACCGGTAGGAGACAGGAAAACTCATCTCCATAAGCCTCTTATGCTACTAAAATTTCGACATGACCTCTGCTAAAAATCATGAAACCTAGATCAAAGTCCAACACCTTGAGATGACCTGAAATTAAATTCAAAAGCAACCATCTTAACTCATGCAAATAGGCCTCTAGCCCGACAAATCTCAACTTAATACAAATAGGCCTCCGACCTGACATTAGACAAATAACTACAAACAACTACGTGTTCAACACGATTTAAAATTATACATATGATGCAAAGAAATAAAACTAAAACTGTGGGAGCCCATTACACATTCCAGAACCATACAACGACTCAAGACCGACTTGATTACATCAGGGTGATCCGCTGTCTTCATGACGTCTCTAGTAATCTACTAACTCTTTAAGTCCAATGTGAACCTGTAAAACTAGCAAACTGTTGAGAAGTGAGCTATAAAGCTCAGTAAGTAACTCATGTCTTATGTAAATATATCAAGTAACAATAAGAACTTAAATAGAAATCAGATATATGCAAATATACACAAATTTATAAATCTCATTTTTATCTGATGACCGCTTACATATATTATACCTTGATAACTCACTCATTGCATTGATTGTAACATTGTAGTAAACTTATCTTCTCGATTCCACACTATACTTCACATCTACGGAATTATTACATCTCTCATACATAAATCTGGAAGTATTCAACCACATACATACATATTCTTTTTCCGCACTATAGCTATACTTTATATACTAGCAACATCAAATTTCTTCTAATCGGAACTAACATATTATCTACCAAACCACCCAAACCTGCAGCTAAGGCCATCCCAAACCCGTGATGGTTTAGTTAGCTTAAACTAGCTCTGGTTACTTCATATGGATTATGTGAGCTAAAACCCAAACATTAGCTAATTGTGAGCTGTAGAACGTTTACTGAAACACTGAGTTGAAATCTCATACCTTTATACAACATAAGATACCGACACTGGATTCAATCCATTGAAATCTTCACAAACTACATTATGAATGTAGTAAACATTCAACACTCAGCACTTACATTAATATCACGAATCGACCATGCATCTCAACATACAATCTATATATAGTACATATTTATAATATACTACCATCTTACTCATCGAATTTGAACTAGACATAATTGAATCTTCATATCAAAGAGAAATATATCCACCAAATAAGGAAACCAACTGTGCAAGGTCCAATTCTGAAATCACACTATAATAGAATAACAACTGCATCTAGCCTCGTAGGGCAAGTAATATGCAAAAGCTAGAATTTCTATATCTGAAATCGTAAAACTTTAAAAGAAACTCTGAAAACTATATAGGTTTGTAAAATAAGAAATACCATATGTTAGAAAATATCCAATCCAGATAAGAGTAAAACCGAATTCAAAATCTGTGATGGTATACAAGATCACGTACTCTATAAAACTGTAAAACTATTGTGTAAACTTTTGAATCTTTATAGTTAGAAGTTATATAAAACTTTCTAAAATCATTTTTCTGAAAACTTAAAAAGTCATTGTAATAACTTGGTGATTAAGGGCGTTACATATCGTCGTCCCCCTAAGCATCTGTCTGAAATCCTATAAGTTTCTCTTAAAATTGTTTCTCTTGAAAACTCATTTATAAACCATCATTTTGGAAACCATGTCTCTGAGTATCTGTAGAAAACCTGACACATGGGGGCGTTACGTATCACCATCCCCCATACACCTAACTAATGGTCTTGGGACGTTATGTATCGTCGTCTTCCAAGCCCCCAGGTGTGCAAATCCATGCCATTGAGGCGTTACGTATCGCCATCCCCCAATGCATGCCACTGTTATGTCCCTGAATCTATGGTCTAGTGGCATTAAGTATCGCCATCCCCATAGCCCTGAAATCTGGTGGTATTGGGGCGTTATGTATCTCCATCCCCCAAGCCATTATAACTAGGACCTAGGGGCGTTGCGTATCACCGTCCCCCTAGTCCTGCTCTACACGTGCACATGTCATATTCGTCAATTCCAGTAACCGTCAATTTCATTGTCAATACCAAGTTACATATGAGGTGAGTTTTTCCCTCATGCCTCCAAAATCACAAAATCATATTTTACTATCAATCTTTCCAAGACATTATCATTTGCAAAATAATTGAAATCAAACTTTGGCTAACGCCTTATGTGCTTTAAAAGTAAGTCTCACATTAAAAACATTTAAATAAAATCAGTTTGAGAAAAGGTTCCACTTACTATAACTAGGATCCAAGGGCATTACGTATTGTCATCCTCCAGTCCTGGATTTGTATCTGTCCATGTGCATTGTGTCTCCCTCTAGGTATGTAAAATGTTTATGCATCATCATAGCAACCATATGATCATGTAAGTTATGTGATGCAATGCAATGCAATGTAATTCCATTATCCATATACACAACCGCAAAGTCAACCATAGTCAATTATGAGCTAGTGACATCTCACTCATCCCCGTGCCCCATTTCAACAAACGCATCCATATGAAAAATGCTCGCATGTGTCATCAAACACATCAACACATTTCATACAACTGAATCCACACTCAGACCAAAACTAAACTGAAGTCTGGAAGATTTCATTAAAACTCTTTACAAAACTTTTACATCCTACGTACTGAAAACATGTTCTACTTGAAGATATGCTTAACTATAAAAATGTAACGATAACTTGTACTAAACTTTTCATGCTGATACTAGCTTGCTATCTAGAAACCCAACACTACGCATACTTTCAGACAATCTATTTCTATACGTGCTCTTTACAAATCTCATTGACAGAACCTCTACAAGCTCTCATTTCATACTTTCTACGACTCCATAACTACTGTTATATATTTCTACAAGTCTGTAATCTATACATATATAAACACACAATCAGCTATCATACCTTGTCTACCTAAGGCAAGATCACAAAGAGCTACTTACCTGGGGTCCATCCTATCCTTTCTCTTTCTCTATCTGTAATACAAAATAAGGACGATTGAGGTCGTTAATCATGGAAAACTTACTGATAGCATAAACTCCGCAACTTTACGGGAAAACCCAAATTAAATCCGTTTTCAGTGATTTCAGTTTCATTACTCATAATACATCATTATGCATTGTTCTATATCCATATAATAGCTCAAATATGCAAATTACGTGTTTTCAGAAAATCCTCCGAAAAGTTTTCGAAAATGCTGCAGAATGATCCTAAGCCCTCTGAACCTCTCCGAATTTAACTAAATATATTTTTAATATCATAAATAACTCATAACTATCATCAAAACCAAAACACATATTTATACGCAAAAGCCCACTTTTATCGAAAACTTACATATTATATCGGATCGATCAAACTCATTATGTTTTCACTCGAATTCTACCGAATGCTCATATTCAATATACTAATACTCAAACAATTTAATTTATATCAATATTCTACTCTACGAAGCTATTGGATACATTCGAATATTTAACTATAAACTTGAAATTTGCGGATTTTTATCGATAGGGCTTATCGAGATTTCGAGGGCATATACGAACTCCAAACGATCCCACGAACGCGCTAGAATCAACGTAATTCTGATCGGAGCTATGTAGACACTGGTTTTCACCCGAGGTCCATAATCGAGATTTCGTAGAGAATGCACTAGCGATCCTGCAAAACAAGAGGTAAAGTGAGCATTGAGGGTCTACCCACCGGTGTGGTGGATGCCGTAGTCACTCCGACACCCAAGTCAGTAACGAAAATGAGCTATTGAAGCAGTAGAAAGAGGAGCAAGGTCAGAGATTACCTTGATCCCCGTGAACTGCCGTGAGGGCGGTGGGTCGTAGGCTCAGAGGGTTCTAGAGAGAATATCTAAGCTGAAGGTTGTAATGCTCCCTCTTTCTCTATGAATTAGAGCTCCTTTTATAGGCCATCGAAGGTAGGACTTATTAATGTATTAATTGATATACGTTTTGGGCGCTTGTAACGGTTCAGCCACATAATTCACGTAGGATATGTTTCTCTTTGTTTGATTGGGTAGATGGAAAATTAAGAGGTTGATCTTTCTTTATATAAGGGTCTGATAAGGTGATTGGGCCTTTGGCCCAAGTCTAGTTTGGGTCCTGTTTGGTGGAGGGTTTTGGGTTGTATCTGATTTAGGGCCTAAAGGGAAATGTCAGAAATGCCATTGGCCCAAATTTGACCCGTACAGTTTGTCCCCTACTCTCTAAGTGAATGGGTCATTAGCTTGGAGAGTACTCGTTGGTCGTGTCGTATGAAACAAAATGGGTAAGACTATTTGTCGAGAGCATGGATTAAATAAATATCTACGTACTTTCTTCGAATTCGATAGGTGTTGTGGTAATGTCTTAATTGTCTGGATCAGAACGTGATTGAATGCCTTCAACATTGATTTGGACAATATTATAAAAGTCTTAGACTTGACTCGACATGAGTCAAGGGGAATGTCCCCAGCAAACAGAATCAGATGATGTTCCCAAGTATACTCCATACGACTGGTCGGAAGACCAATGGGGCTTTCATGTATGGATTGTGTGTAGTCCAGGTCTTCACATTGCCTTGACGTTTCCCAGTCAACAAAACCAGATAATGTTCCCTAATATACTCCATACGATTGGTTAGAGGACCGATGGAGCCTTCATGTCGCCTGGACTGAGTATAGTCTATATCTTCGTCTTGCCTTGACATGACCCAATCGACAGAACCAGATGATGTTCCTAGGCATACTCCATACGTCTGGTCAGAGGACCGATGAAGCCTTCATGTCGCCTGGACTGAGTACATTCCATATCTTCATCTTGCCTTGACATGACCTAGTCAATAGAACCAGATGATGTTCCCAGGTCTACTCTATACGACTGGTCAGAGGACCGATGAAGCCTTCATGTCGCCTAGACTGAGTATAGTCCATATCTTCGTCTTTCCTTGACATGATCCAGTCGACAGAACCAGATGATGTTCCCATGTCTACTCCACACGACTGGTCAGAGGATCGATTGAGCCTTCATGTCACTTGGACTAAGTGTAGTCTGGAACTGAACTTGACTCAATCATGAGCCAACTGAGGAAGGATCTAGAGAATGTCGTGATTAAGATCCCAAGAAGCAAGACCGTTATGTCAGACCCGTCTAGTTTGTCTGGGTTTGCTGAGGGATTACTGCTCGAGGAGAATGAATGCCGAATTTTGACATTAGGGCTGCTGGAGGCTACAAAGAGAGTTGTCGCTCGAAACTACGAGGTAAAAAATTATTGGATTTATATGTATCCCTGATTAGGTCATTAACATTTTACCTTTCTATTGTAGACTCTGGAGTATGTCATCTTCCAACATAAATATATGGAAGTCAGTCTGAAGAAGTCGAGAGAATTGGAAAAATTGAATGCATCTTTGCGAAATGAACTGACAGAATTTAAGGCTGTTTTGGACGATTCAAAGAAGAAAATGAGGGATGTTGAGAGCAAAGCTAAAGCCGCAAAAGCCACACTGGAGATAACGTCGACTGAATTGGAAGCCTATAAGGAAAGCATTGAAGTATTGGAAGGTCAGAAGGCTGAGTTACTGGATAGGCTGGATGGAGTAGCCATGGAAGCCATTATAAAAGACATGTGCCTCCTCATGAAGGAATACTTATCTTGAGAGCACAACACTTGGAATCCTAAGAAATGGATCACACTAGGTGAGAGGCTAGAAGTTGGGCTCTCTCTGTCAATTGAGGACACCAACGTCGAAGGATGGCAAAAGGTCAGTTCCAAAGAAGTTGCTAACGAAGAGAACGAGGTAGCTGTTGTCGAGACAGTTGAGAAGGCTCTGATAGCCGATGATCCAGTTGAGAAAGTTACCGAAGTTGCCATGGAAGAATCTGGACCAGAGCAGCCTATGGAGACTGATCCAATCACCCAGCTTGTTGATCCGGTCATGCCCGTCGAAGGCCAAGAAGTTTGATTTACCCAATGTGTTTTTGTTTTTATCTTTTGTAACCTTGAACCGGTGTATAAACAATTTTTTTCTCCTCAATGTAAATCTTTATTGTCGCATGTTTGTAGATGCATAACTTATTTATCATCCGATTGGAATCAGATTGTCAAAACATAGTTCGTACAATTCAAAACCACACTTTGGTAGAGTTACAAAAAACAACAAAAACACACAAAAAATGATAGACACTCCCTTTAATCGTAGGACTATGATTTGTCGAATGATCCATAGTCACCATAGATGATTATTATTTGTAGAATATCCTAAGGTGAACGACATTCCAACTGTTCTGGATATGTCGACCATCTTCTGTTTACAGTTTGTAGGCTCCATGACCTACAACTCTTGTGATGATATATGGACCTTCCCATGTAGGACCGAGTTTCCCATCCCTAACTTCCTTCATATTTTGAAAAACTTTCCGTAGAACCCAATCTCCTTCTTTGAATGTCCTACTCCTCACATTTTTGTTGAAGTAGTTGGACATTCTTTGCCGGTGTGCTGCAAGTAGTATGGATCCGTTCTCCATTAGTTCGTCAATGGTGTTGAGACAGTTGGTCAAAAGTTGCTTATTGATTTGCTCGTCTGCCCCCTGGTATTGAAACGAAGGAACATTATGGTCAGTGGGAATGACCGCTTCAGCTCCAAAGGTTAGGGAGAACGAGGTTTCACCAGTCGAAGATCTTTCACTCGTTCGGTATGACCATAAGACCCTTGGGATTTCGTCCGCCCACGCTCCTTTTGCTTTCTCCTATCTCTTCTTCAAGATGTTCATTATGGTTTTATTGTAAGAATCGGCTTGACCATCGGCTTGTGGGTAGCGTGGGGTGGAGAAACGTAGTTTGATTCCCCAAATTTTGCAAAAATCTTGGAAACGACGACTGATGAATTGGGAACCGTTGTCAGTAACGATCTCCCTGGGTAGGCCGAAATGACAAATGATGTTCTTCCATAAAAAGCTATGTACTTCTTTGTCCCTTATCCTCACGAAGTCTTCTGCTTCGATCCATTTAGAGTAGTCATCTGTCATTGCTAGCATGTAAACTCGTTGTCCCGAGATGATGGGTAGCTTCCCCACAATGTCCATTTCCCATTTCATAAATGGCCAAGGCGATGAGGTATTATTGAGTTTCTCTGGTGGGAGATGGGAGACTGGGGCGAACTTTTGACATTTCTCATATTTGCGAGCAAAATCAATAGTGTCAGCTCGCATTGTTGGCCAATAATACCCGACAGTGTGGGCTCGACACGCAAGACTTCTTCCTCATGAGTGATTTTCATATTCTATTTTATGTAATTCGGCTAACATATAACGCGCTTCTTCGAGAGCGAGGCACTTGAGGTAGGGTTCGGAAAGAGACCTTCTCAGAAGTTGATTGTCTTAAAGTGTGAACTGTGCAGCTTGTTATTGGATCTTTTGAGCGACCACCTTATATGTGGGTAGTGTGCCTTCCTCCAAGTACTTGATCAATGGTGACATCCACGAGTCGACTAGATCGATGGAAGTGATGACTCCATCTTCTTCATTAGCAATGGCGGGCCACTATAGATACACTACCAGTATGGCCTGAATATTATCTCCATGTACGGTGGACCCGAGAGTTGCTAGGGCATCCGCGTGAATGTTCTTCATTCTGGAAATTTATGAGATTGCAAAAGATTCTAGTGTGGATTGGATTTCTTTCACCTTCGATAAGTAGGCTGCCATTTGGGCTCCAAGAGCTTGATAAGATCCTTAGAGTTGGTTGACCACTAATTGAGAGTCTGATTTCGCCTCAACCCTCTTCGCTCCTAATTCCTTAACCAGTGTTAATCCGGCTATCAAGGCATTATTGTAGTCTTGAAGTCGCATTTAATCACTTGTTGTATGACGTCGCCTGTAGGAGTAGTGATCACAACTCCTAATCTGGAGCCACGTCTGCTGGACGATTCGTCAACTGTAAGTTTCCATATATCAGTTGTTTGGATACAAAACACCTTTTTTCTGCATCGGCTTATAGGCTAGGGCTGAAGTCTGCCATGAAATCTGCGAGAGCTTGAGATTTGATGGTAGTTCACGGCTGATACGTGATGTCATATTCTCTAAGTTCAACAGCCCATTTTTTCAGTCTACCAGAGAGTTCAGGCTTGTGAAGAATGCTCCTCAGTGGGTAGGTGGTGTAAACGGTGATTGGATGACCCTGAAAGTAGGGACGTAGCTTCCGCGCTGCCGTTACTAGGGCAAGAACCAGTTTCTCCATTTGAGTGTATCGTGTCTCCAGATAAAGTAAAGCTTTACTTATGTAGTAGACTGGGAGTTACTGCCCTTCTTCTTCCATAATCAGTACAACGCTGACCGCCTGAGCCAAAACTCCAAGTTAGAGGAATAACCTTTCACAGTCAACAGGCTTAGAAAGAAGTGGTGGTGTGGTCAAGTATGCTTTGAGTCTTTTTAAGGTCTCTTCGAAGGCTGGAGTCCATTCGAATTTCTTTGCCTTCCCGAGGGTAGAGAAAAACAAGAAACTCTTATTAGTAGACTTGGAGATGAACCTGTTTAGAGCGGCGATCCTCCCTGAAAGTCACATGACTTCTTTTGGATTTGTTGGGGAAGAAATGTCGATGATGGATTTTATCTGCACTGGGAGGCTTCTATACCGCGACGAGTGACTAGATATCCAAGAAATTTCCCTGAGGCTACTCCGAAGGCGCACTTGGTGGGTTCAACTTCATCCCGTACTTTCTCATCACGTCGACTGCCTCCTCCAAGTGGGCAAGTATTGCCTGGCTTGCAATGATTTCACCAACATGTCATCAATGTAGACTTCCATGGTTTTCCCAATTTGGTGGGAAAATATTTTATTGACAAGTCGTTGGTAGGTAGCCCCGACATTCTTTAGTCCGAATGGCATTACCTTATAACAGTATATTCCCCTATTTGTGACGAAGGCTATTTTTTCCTGGTCACTAGGGTGCATGAGGATTTGGTTGTAGCCTGAATACGCATCCATGAAACTCAGCAATTCATGCCCAGTTGGAGCATTAACCATCGAGTCGATATGGGGGAGTGGGAAAGAATCTTCGGACAAGCACTATTCAGGTCTGTGAAATCAATGCAGACTCATCATTTCCCATTCTTCTTACGTACTACCACAACGTTAGCGAGCCATTCCGGATATTGGACCTCTCTAATGTCCCCATTCTCCAACAACTTTTGAACTTTCTCGTCGATGACTCAGTTCCTTTCTGGAGTGAACTTCCGGCTCTTTTGTTTGATAGGTAGGTAGTCTGGATCCACTTGTAGCTTGTGAGTGATCATTTCTGGGTCTATTCCTATCATATCTTCATGTGACCAAGCGAAATGGTCGTGTCGCTCCTTGAGAAAATCAATCAATTCGGCGCGTAGTGTGGGATCGAGGTGGGCCCCCACTTGGGTTTTATGGTCTGGGTAGAGTGGATGAATTTGGACCTCATCGAGCTCTTCCACTTTTGGAGAGTCAGTGTAGATTCGACAAGATCCCTCATGTAATTGCTATGCTGACTGGGATTTCACTTTCAGGGTCGTTTGGTAGCAACTTCTGGAAGCAAGTTGGTCTCATTTGATTTCTTGGACACCCCATTTGGTGGGGAACTTCAAAACCTGGTGATAGGTTGACAAGACTGCCCTCATGTCATGAATCCACAGTCGTCTCATTATCAGGTTGTAGGCTGAAGGGCAGTCTAGGACCAGAAAGGTGGTTATTTTGTTGACTCCTCCCGCATATACTGGAAGAGAGATTTCCCCCATTGTGAATTTTTGTTCCCCGTTGAAGCCTATCAAAGCCATCTACCGATGATTTACTTTCTCCAATCCTCCTCCCATGTCAGTAAGGGTGGTTAGGAAGATGATGTTGACTGATGACCCTATGTTGACTAGCACTCTCTTGATCATGAAGTTGGCCACTTGCAAGGATATCACCAATACGTCATGATGGGGATTTTTTGACTCGATACTATGTCGTCACTGAACTCAATTTCCAAATCGGTGTAGTCTCCCGCCACCATTACTGAGGGATGCGAGGTGACAGTCGTTACCATCCTAGGTGTAGTCTCCCGCCACCATTACTGAGGGATGCGAGGTGACAGTCGTTACCATCCTGGTATGTCGCTTCACCGTGGAATAGGAAATCCCACTGACTTCTGATCCCCCTGAGATGAAATTAACAGTGTTATTTATCGGTGGGGGAGATAATGGTCCATCTTTTTGCTCTCATCTAGTGTCTCTCCTCGCTATCATCGTTTTCCCTTTCTCCGTGAGCAGGTATTTCAAATGCCCTTTATTTAGCAGCTCCAGAACTTCGAATATCAGTGCTACATAATCAGCCGTCGTGTGGCCGTAATCTCGGTGGAATTCGTACCACTTACTAGTGTCTTTCCTCGCGGAACCTTCCTTAGAGCGTGGAGGCCACTTTACTTCACTTCCCATCTTCCTGATGACTGAAACAAGTTCATCCGGTGATATGGTGAAGTTATAGTCTGGGAGTCTGAGGCACCATGAGGAGCTTTCTCTCTATTGTCGAACGAGGATGGTCTGCGATTGGGGCCCTTATCGAGAGGACGAATATCCCTACCACGATAAGTTCTTTGGTCGACTGATTGATGGCCTCTCCTGCCGAATTCATTCGGTCGTTTGGATGGATATGTCATCTTCTCTTATAGACTGGACAAATTATTCATCTTTTTGTGTCTTTTATCTTTTTCTCTTCTAATTTTTGTTCGAGCTCTGGCCATTGCATGGTCCATGGTGTAGTATCGGTTCTTGGTCAACTTCTTGTAGAGCCCGGTGTCGGCCAACAACCCATTTCTTAAAGCTTCCACTGCCGTCGGCTGGTGGAGGTTTGGGATAGCGATTCTTTCTTTGTTGAAGCATGCCACGTAGTTTCGCAGAGATTCTCCATTATGCTATTGGATGGCATTGAGGTTATCTGTGGTCTTCTCGAATTTGCAAGAGCTAACAAAATATTCCACGAACTTGTCTGCCAATTCTTTGTAGGACTTAATTGATCGGTACGGTAGATTGATAAACCATGTGAGGGTTGGGCCAACCAGTGTCTCACTGAACCCTCTATACATGCCAGCCTCCCTCTGATACGAAGCCAGACATGTGGACATCATCTTATACTTATAGTGGATTATATGGTCGTCAGGGTCGGTTGATCCACTGAGTTAATTGTTTCAATAAAAGGGGTATCCGAAATTGTACCTGCTCTACTTCTTTTCAGAGGTAGCCTGATGCCGGCCAGGCTGGATAGAATTACCTTATTGAATTCCTCAATCTCCCTGCGCATGGATGAAGCAGTATGCTGTGTCTTTTCGACTGGTGGAATGTGTTGATTCATTTCTTGATTCGTTGGATGATCTTTGGGTGGGGGAATGTCATCCGTATCATTACCGAACGTCTCCATCAAGTTGGACTGGCGGTCTAGACAATTGGGAGGGTCCGTGAATCCTCTTTTTCTGGAGGTGGACGAAATATGCTCCAACTGTCTTTGGAGGTCGCTATTGGAACTCTTCATGGCCGAATTCTATTCTTCCAAAACTCATAGTCGTTCCTAGAGGATGGCTAATTGGCTAGCTAGATGATCTGATTGCTCGCTGATTGAAGCCATAGTTATGTTACAAGTCCCGTAGACTGAATAAAGACTTGTTTGCTCTGATTCGCTAAGGCCCCACAGTGGGCACCAAATTGTAGACGCTGGTTTTTGCCCGAGGTCCATAATCGATATTTCGTAGAGATGGTACTAGAGATCCTGCAAAACAATAGGTAAAGTAAGCGTGGAGGGTCTACCCACCGGTGTGCTGGATGCCATAGGCACTCCGACGCCCAAGTCAGTAACGAAAATGAGCTATTGAAGCAGTAGAAAGATGAGCAAGGTCAAAGATTACCTTGATCCCCGTGAACTGTCGTAAGGGCGGTGGGTCGTAGGCTCATAGGGTTCTAGAGAGAATATCTACGCTGAAGGTTGTAATGCTCACTCTTTCTCTGTGAATTAGGGCTCATTTTATAGGTCATCGAAGGTAGGACTCATTAATGTATTAATTGATATACGTTTTGGGCGTTTGTAACGGTTCAACCACATAATTCACGTAGGATGCGTTTCTCTTTGTTTGATTGGGCAGCTGGCAAATCAATAGGTTGATCTTTCTTTATATAAGGGCCTAATAAGGTGATTGGGCCTTTGGCCCAAGTCTAGTTTGGGTCCTGTTTGGTGGAGGGTTTGTGTTGTATCTGATTTAGGGCCTAAAGTGAAATGTCAGAAATGCCCTTGGCCCAATTTAGCCCATACAGGCTACTGTTCACCGTGGGTCACTATTCATCTGAATCTTCTTTCCTATTTTCGCGTGCAACCGTGCACGAAATGGAAAATATGTCATCGTCAACTTGTAGTACTATGCGAGAGCTTCGATTTGGCGGGTGGCTAGGGCCGTGAAATGAAACAATGAACCGGGATCAGGATACCCATTAATGTATACCTTTCTCTCCCTTTCACGCCGTCACTGACGTTCTGGGCTGCCGTCGGCCACCACAAGGAGGAAGGGTGGTTGTCGATAGTATTCTAGTTGGTCGTGCGGCCGAAGATGGCTGGCAGGCCGCCGGCGCAACCAGAAAACCAGAAACGTGTTTAGGACGTTGGTTTGTGGAGAGAGTGGAGAGCTTATGCCATATTTTTTAATTTCCTGAAACTTAGAGGTATATATAGAGAAGTTTATGGAATTTACATTCAGACCCCTGAAATTACAATCAGGCCCTTGTCAATGGGCTTTCTCGAAAATTTTCATTTTTGAAGTCATTCTGATGTAAAATTCGAAAAGTGTTCTACACAAAAGTTGTTTGTCTCGGAAAAACGAGTCTGATGATTTAAAAATCAACTCAATCAGACTTCATTTGCTATCTTTATAGCCGAACCAACGAACTTTCTCCGTATAGAATAATATACATAATTCGCGTAAGCGGTTCTTTAATGTCACGCGATTTCCAATGCATCAAATATCTATTGTAAATTATTTCGAGCTATATTTCAACACTTAAACTTTTATTCTCCAATATAGTCTCATTCTGAGACCCGATCTGCAATACAAAATCCTTCTGGAAGAGTATCCGAATTTCTGGATATTACATTGGGTCAAAATGTTCATGTTGGACATGGAACATAAAATTAGAGTTTTGAACTCTAGATGATAGCTTAGAGCTATGGCTATCATTTTAGAATCATTTGACCACCTTTGAGTGATCTAGAAATGTTCACGAGTCAATTTATTGTGGGATTCTATTATTCATTTATTTATTCTTTAGTTTATGTTTTGATTTAAATAAATATATATATGTATTTAGAATACATGTATGTTTGTTGTATAACATGTGTTGATGTTGATTTTGATTTTAAAATTGGATTTTAGGTGTATTGAAGTGTTTGGAGAAAATTGGAAGCATTTTGGATTAGATTCAAGACAAATTTACTCAATGTCATTATTTTACACAGGGTAGCGGCGCGACTCCGATCTCCAGCGTCATGACACTCACATCTCAGAGTTGCGGGCGTCGCGATGCTAACCCTTGAGCATCGCGATGCCAAGCATTCGCAGATTGGGTGTTGCGACTTCCAAGCCTGCGCGTCGCGACACCCAAGCCTGCACGTCGCGACATGCTGAGAGCTGTTGCCCATGAGCGTTGAAACTTCATTTTCTCTATTCCATAGTTTCCTAACTCTGATTCGGTCCTGGTTTTTTTCTACGAACTCATAATGAAATATAATATTTCATTAAATAATTAAAAAATACACTCATGCTTGATATTCATGGGTTAGACCCACTTCTGCTGCGCGAGGCATCGATCCGACTCATGGGGTTCCACAACTGCCCCTACAACTAAGTTGTTATTCTTGCTAATTAGTTATATGTTTATTTATTTTAATTGCAAATTTTCTTTGTATTGAGACAAGGACATTGCACTTGTTGCAAAATGTCAATTTAAGATTATAAACATAGGTTTTACTTTTTCTTTCTTTTTTCCAAAACCAAAAGTCCTACAAATTATAACTTTTAATACATTTTTAATTATAATTTTTTTTTGAAAGAAATGGTAAAAACTAAATTCAAAGATTCTTGCAAATTAATAATCACAAATTAATGATTCGAAATAGATAATTTCGAGATATTTTCATTATCATTTTAATAATAATTTGGGACACTACATTGTCTATTTATATTTGAGATTTATTAATTGTTCCTGTTTCAGATAGCACTTAGTTTTATTCGAATTCCTGTTGGTGTATGTTTGCAATTTCCTATCAAAAATTAATCATTTTCTACTAAACACTTATCACTTAGTATAATGCGGACGCCTCATCTGAAAAGACAAGATACACGAGATAAGGGATCCATTAGCCACCAATAGTAGAGAATGGGGGGATAATGCGGTAGGCGTGCTAGAGTGGGCTTCATCCCTGACTCCTTTTTGCTCTCGATCGAGCTATATCTTGCTAGTCGATGGATCGGATGTTATGACTATAGCTTTTGTTCTGTCTGGGTGATGCCCTTTCTTACTAAGAAAGGAGAAGGAAATTTATTACCACCCTTCGATCAGCTAATAATGAACGGAAATAGTAGATCCTTTTCTCGAGCAAAGCTAGAAGGAACATAGGCTAAGCAAACCGGGGCATGAAGTTCACCGCTGACAGTTCAAGTAGTAGTGTTCCAATATTTGATAGTGAAGCGATCTCATACTTAACCCAAACAACATGATAAAAAAGATAGCACGTCTCAGGGCGGAATAGGTCTTACTAGCTTTTTCCTATATATGTGAGATGCACTGTCTTGAAGACTTCTACCCAAAAAGAGGAGATCTAACAAGAGGACGAGTGTACTTGCAGTCGTTACTGTTCTCTTAACCTATGATGATTATATTCAATTGACAATATTCTTGCCCTGAAAAAGTATTCCTCTATTTAGAGTAAAACTGATTTCATTCTCTAGTTAGTATCCCAGAGGGATACATCATGAAAATGAATACATTCTTAATTAAAACTACAATTATTCCAATCTATTTAATCTATAAAAGTTTTCTTTTAAGGCTGTCCAAGTAAGCGTTTTTGGCTTTGAAATTATCTACGTAAGCAAATGAATTATTAAATTTCAAATCTATCTATTTAATATATAAAAGTTGAGAAATAATGAGGTTGTCCACGTAAGCGTCTTTAATTTTGAGGTTATCCATTTAAGTAAATGAGTTATTAATATTTCAAATGAGTTATTAATATTTAATTTTTCACATCCTTCATTAATCACTTTGATTATCAAAAAAGGCCCCTGAACTGAGCCGGGTCCAAGCTTTTTTACTACCCTTAATCACGTTGATTATCAACTAGTTTACTAAATATATCACAATTTTTTTTAATAGTCAGTTGATTACTTTAGAGGGGCATTTATATTATTCTCATAAAATCTGACAAAATCACACCATTTTCAACATATTTTTGAGATAGGATATCTTAACATTTAAAGCGGTGACTAATAATTCAGTAATATACCTTTAAATGGTTCAGCTATTAAGATTGGAAAATGTGTGTGTTTTACGCTGGTTACCACTTTTTTCCTTTCATATTCTCAGAAAAAGCAAATGAACATACCCGAGCAAAGATCTCACCTGATGGATAACTTTACCTCCTTTAAATAGATAAAGTGACTCTTTTTTATCACTCTTCTTTAAATTATCGAGTATTTATTTATCATTGTACGAGTGATGTGATACCATTAACTTATCATCGTTTATTTAGTTGATTTTTAATATTTTAGCATACCTGATAAAATATTATTGAATTTTTATATGATGACGTGATATCTCCATTAGATAATAGTTTTTTTTCCAAGTTAGTATTTTACTATATATACATAATTCAGATAAGATTATTAATTTACACTTAACAAATTAATAATTAAAAAAACAACATATATAAAACATTAACGTTCAATTTCATATTCATGATTCACGATTCACGATTCATTAAAATTAAAATCAAAATCAAACTGTAATTTGAACCATCTCTTTGTCATTCTCATTCTCCAATTTCTCTTTTTCTTGCTTCATTTTCACGTACATACCGTACACATAAGAGCAAAATCCCCAAGCACAAAGCACCGTCGAAACAGCCTTAACGCCGTCAAACCTGTCGCCGTAAACCACAACTCCTCCAATAACGTTCAATGCCAAAATCGCCGTCATGCAAATCCCTCCCGTTAACGACGACGTTAAAAACACCATCCCTGCAGTACCCATGAAGCAAAGCTGCCACGTCACCACATTACCAGTAATTGTCAGACAGTAAGCCACAGGCCCTTTATCAAAAACCTTCTGACACTCCTTCTTCAAGTCAGAAAACCCGCTGCCGTCCGACGCCATCCCTACGGCGGCCAATGCCGTGGCGGCGATCTCCATCAGCAGCTGCATTTCCATCACCATTGAGTAGCAGTAAACTTTCTTGTATATCATCTCCATGACCGGCAAGTAGAGAGCGAATAACAAGCCAGCACCCACAGTGCAAAAGAACCCTATAAAATATTTTGATTTGGGTAACTCATGAGACCTATCGTGGCTCGAACCCAGGGCTAAGAGAACTGAGCTTAGGGTTAAGAGAATGACAGTGTTGAGATTTGAGAAGGTGATTTTTTGTTTGACTATGATGACTGAGAAGATGAGATTGAATAGGAGCTGAGATGATAAGAGGAGGGCTGAAGTAGAGACGGGCAAGTAGGAGTTGCCCCAAGAGATGAGAAGATTGTTGAGGCCTAAGAGGAGGCCTACGAGGATTGAAAGGGTAGTGATCTTGGTGGTGAAGTGAGAGAAGGGACGGCGGTGGGTGCATTTGAAGAGGTGATAAGGGAGGAAGATTGGTGGGAGGAGTAAGGGAAAGCCGGAGGACTGGACCAAAGTGGAAACCCAACGGCTTGAGCCTTTGTGGATGAAGTAATATTTTGAGACCAAGCTTGATGAGACTGAGCCAATGAAGAGACAAAGGTAGTTTGTCAGTAGAAGAAGAAGATAGCTCTTGTTGTTGCTTGTCGTCTTGACCTTTTGGTCTTCTTGTTCATGCAATTGGGTGAGGCTCCTTGTTGTTGTTGTTGTTGTTGTGTTGTTGTTCATCATTATGAATAATGAGGAATACGAGAGGAATTGGGTTGTGTAAAGAAGTAGGTGTTGTTACTAAAGGGTTGTATTGATGATATAAAGGGGAGTGAAGTTGATGATGAAGATGAATGATGATTATGATGATGATGATGATGGTATGCTTCATGTTTGTTTTTTTTATATATCATTTGTTTTAATTAATTAATAGTTATGATCTTGTTTAAGTTAAGATGTAGGGTCATGGAAAATCATGGGGTCTCTATATAATTATCAATGCTTTTGATTTTCTAGGATAATTTTTTTTCTTTAAATATTGACCTCAATTATCCACCATCCAATTTTAGAAAAAAAGATTTGAGTGTGGAATTGACATCAAAAATTTCAAAAATAATATTTGGTTGCACATAATGTAAAAATTTGCAAGTAAAGAAACGGTCATGTCAAAGATATTGTCTCCAATGAGTGTGATTTGATGATAAATAATCTAAATTTTGGTTGTCATGTCATGGGTTTGAATACATAGAGTGAAGATCTTATAAGAGTCTGAGACAGTCAGAGATTTGACCTATTCCGCTTAAATCCGGATCATGTGCTTTGACGGTGAGATTTTCAATATTTTAAAAAAAAATAATAAACACGTCAAAGATCTTTGATTGGTATATTGTGGATGGTGATCGAGCATGACTATGAGATGCGTGATCTATAGTAGAGCTATTTATCAGAGAGATAAAAGAGAATATTAAGTGGAAATGTAGACAAATGGCGTTTGTTTGTGAATTTGAAACGGTTGCTTTGACTGTTTCTGTTTCTTTTGCTTCAATTTTATCTTCTTCTTCTTCATATATATATTTCGAGTTAACGAAGAAGAAGATGCATGATGCCATGTCATGGCAGTGTCATTGCCATTGTGAAGAAAAATGATATTTGTATAAAGAGAAAATAAAAGAGTAATAAAATTTAATCATAAAGTATCAATATTTTATGTTAAAATTATTTTTAAATTATAAAGTATCGATATTTTGTGATTAAATTTTATCATTCTTCTACCTCTCCTTTATATCAATATCAAATGCTAAGTTAAATGGGTGCCTTGCACAAACTTAATTTGGTGTTGAATTGATTTTTATTATACATTATGATGATTGGTACTTATTAGATAATCATTCATATTTAATTTAATCTTAATAATATATTGTTATTTAAAGTACGTTTATCGAAAAACTTAACACAATTCAACTAATCATTAATTTCCAAATTCCACTCCCACGTGTCCCTAAAATACCAATCATACAAATACAATTGCCTAGATTATAATAATCATGTTTTGCAAAATTGATAAACAAACAATCATTGACGATCAAAGGAAAAAAAACACGAATTCCCTAATATTATGAGACAAAAGATATTATATTGAAGTGAGTGTTTTTCTTATAATCTCTTAATTCGATCCATATTTTATTAAAGCAAGACATATGTTAAATGGTGATTTTTAGGCCCTAAGATCCCTAAAGTGTTTTGAAGGGTATTGAAGGAATATCCATTTCCAAGCTTCGGGGATCCAGGCCCAAGAAGCTAAGACGTCCGACCCAACGAGGAAGTCAGCGATGGATTGCACCTGATATGTGATCTGAAGTGGTACCTAGAAAAGATCACGACCCGAGCAGGAAATGTGTTCAGAAAAGCGACGCAGAATGAAGGTCTAAGAGCCGACCCGATCTGGTAGCACAGCGGGGCAGGTTGGCAATGTTCTAGTTACTCGAATCAGTTAGTCAGGTCGGGTGTTGGTGGCAAGATCGGTTTTGAATTACGTAAGCCCTAGATGCGGATTCGCACTTCTTAAAAGGTTTGATGTGAAAGAATCAGTTCACTGGTTTATCTTCTGATGAACGCTATCGCGTAGGGGTAGACAGTTTACAAGCTGGCATTATGAGGTAACGTGTGGCAGGTTCAGATGGCAGAGAGTAGAGATGTCAGACGAGAAAGTTATAATTTGTAGAGTAATTGGGATAAAGAGCACATTCGACACTGACAGATTCATGTGGGTGATGTAACGAGATTGGTATAACAACGCATTTGAATCTAGTATATAAAGGAAATGAGAATTCATTGTAAGGGGTTAGAAAAATTCATTCACGCATAATTTATAATGGAGAGAAGAAAAGCTTAAGTGTAAAAATGAGCTTGTAAGAGGTCGGTCAGCCGAACTCGAGTGATAGGCAGGTCGGTCATACCCGACCACGTTATAAAAGCTTTCTTTTCCTTTGTGTCAGTGGACGTAGGTTGGATCCATTCCACCGAACCACGTTAAATCCTTTGTTTGTCTGTGTGTATTCGATCTTTTGCCAAGTTTGCATTTGGTTCCCAACAAATAAAATAAATTCACAGTTGAATAGGGGTTGTTCGAGGAGTGAGTTTACCGATTTGCCCCTGGAATGAAAATCAGTTGTCAACAGTTGGCACTGTCTGTGGGGACACATTACAAAAAGCAGCAAACACACTAAGACGATGGCAGTAGACGGGAACAACAGATCTTCAGAGGCTTCAATGACAGAGTGGATGGAGAAGATGGAAGAAACCATATGAAAGGAAAGGGAAGAAGCACGAAAAGAGAGAGAATCAACTCAGATCTTCATGAAAGCCATGATGGAGAAATTGGAGGAGTTAGAAAAGAAGAATGAAAAAATAGTTGAGACAGGCCCCAGTCGTAAAAGAGAATAGATGACAAGAGGAAAGAAGGTTGCTAGATCAGGTGATGATGGTGAAAATGAGAAGATGGGTGCTTATAGAATGAGATCCGTAGTCATCGCCAGAGCTGAGCCGATGAGGGAACTGCGGGAAGAAGAAGAAGGTAGACAAACTCCGGAGTCCTCCAGTAACAGTCCCTACTTCACGGAGAGCGACCTAGGACAATATTTAGGGGAAGGATAAGAAGTTCCTAGTTATGGGAGGAACCGTGCTCGGAGTGGAAGACGTGGGGAAGCCCGTGGTCGAGAGCACGACAGCTCCAAGAACTAGATAATGAGTTGGTTTCGGAAGGAGATGAGGAAATGTGAAGAAAATATGAAAGGGGGGACGGGAGAAGACCGAGACATGGAGACAGCATCCCATTTCACCAAGGAAGTGATGGCGATAGAGTTTCCAATAAGGTTAACACGCCTTCCTTGGATGTTTACAAAGGTAACACTGACCCCAAGTGACATGTGGAGAAGTTTGTTTTATTGATGGAGATCCATAGGATGGCAGGATAGGCCATCTACAAGGTGTTCCCTTGACCTTGGGCTGGTCTGCCAGCTTGTGGTTCAAAAACTTGACGCCTGGAAGCATCGACAGTTTTGCCCAGTTGAGGAAATCCTTTGTGCGATACTTCAAAGGGGTTTACGTGCCAAGAAAACGGTGGGGTCGTTGAGGTTGATGAAGTAGGGAGACGATGAGTCTTTGAAAAACTTTTTTGATAGGTACCGTAACTTGGTATTGGAGATCGGGGCGTATGAGTCCTCGGAGGCGTTGGAGAGTTTCAAATGAGCCCTCAAGATTGGGAGGTTATGGTCTCACCTAAGAATACAGGAGATACCGAACTATGCCACGACTTTAGAGCAGGCAAAGAAGTTTGTGTTGATGGAGGGAGAGTTGAAGATCGCTCGAGGTGGGAATTTTCAGAAGCCAAGGTTGGCCAGGCCAGAAAATCGGCGTGACGTGAGTATGGATCAGAGGGGATAAGCCCCGAGACAAAAAGAATTCAGGCCGATGCCTCAGAATAATCAAGTACAAGAGAAAAGGCAACCTTCCCAGGTCAACCCTATTGTCGAGGGACAGTATACACCCCCATTAACAGACCCTTGGCCCAGATACTTCAGGAAATCCAAGATAAAGGTCTGTTAACTGAGCCCGACCTGAAGAAGTTCCCAAATGAGAATAGAAGCCACAGGGCATACTGTATGCATCATAATACAAGGGGATACACCACGGAACAATGTAGAGACCTGCTAGAACAGGTGGAAAACTTTGTAAGGAACAATTATCTAAACAAGTGCATAAACCAATGAGCCATGATAGCCAAGTGGAACAAGGAGCATAGGCCAATGTTCATAATAGCTTGGGGAAAGACATTGGCTGGGGATTCAAATCGATCCTAGAAGAACTATTATCGGACGAGGGGTCCAGAGGTACTGACAACGGAGAGGGAGGCGAGGATCCAAAATGTCTGACCAGTTCCCATCATGTTCACTGATAAGTGTGGTTTATACCCACTTATTATTGTACTCTTAGATTATTATTTTGATACTTTCCATATCATTTAATGTATTTTATAGTTTATTTTATGTTTTATTTGTATGAAGCATTAATACATGGATATTGGGACATTTATACGTGTTTTGGGACCATACGGATGCATCGGAAGCATGCGGGAAGAGCAGAAACGCGAAAAGCAAACATTCAGCCAAATCTACCACGCGTCGCGATGCGCAAATTTATCATGCGTCGCGACGCGCACTTGCTGGAGACACTCATACAAAATCCATAGAAATTGGCACCGCGGCGCCAATTGACCAGCGCCCCGTACTCACCTGAAACATGATTTTTAGGGTTTTAAGATACCCAATGACTCTAATGCTCTATTATAAATAGATTAGTTTATCCAAACTCAAGGGGGGAGGTTATACATAGTACAAAACACCAAAATACATATTTTTAGAGATCCAAGAAGGAGTATTGAAGAGCAATAAGAGGAGACGAAGGCGGTGACGTCCGAAGAGGAAGAGATTCAATTCGGATTTTATCTTCTTGTTTCTTTATTAGAACTCTAATGATTTCCATTATATTCATGATTTGTTTATCATTGTTTTTATCTTTAAGTCATGAACTAACTCCTTAATTCTGGAGAATGATGTAACTGATGCTTAAACCTTGTATTGATTGTCAATTTTGTTATGAAGTTTTATTTAGTTTATTTGTATTCTCTTGAGTTTAATGTCTTGTGTTTGCTGGCCACAAATATGATGATATATGTTTAGAAACTATCACTCGAGAGAGAGGATTTTGAATAGATCTAGAGAATATAACTTAGGAGTTTTATAGAGTTCGAGAGAATATATAAATTCCTTTGAAGTCGTTAATATAGAATCACAAAGCGTAATGAGTTGTTAACTACTGGATTTTTATAGAGATATCGAAGTCTGTAGTTGATGATATTTTCAGTGATGCTCGAGAGAGGGAGTGGATAATTTCAGAGTCTTGACTTATAAACAATATAACTGAACAAGGATTAATTGACATGACAAATACATATGAGATAGCTAGGTGAAATCAGACTCTAGAATCTCTATCGTATTAGTCTCTCCTATCTAAATATTTTTATATTATATTTATTTATTACAAACTTTATTATTTATTTTCTAAATATAGTTAGGATTATCAATTGTAGTATTTAGTGCGAGTTAACGCAATCCATATGGGTTCGACACTCTAAACTCATTTATACTAAAACTTGACACCGTACACTTGCGGTACGATATAAAATATCACAACATTCACCGATGATAACGCTAGGGATGTGACCTACCCCCGTGATGATTCACTAATAATCAAGGCGATTATTGACGGGGCCGAAATAGATAGGATACTGGTGGATCTTGGGAGCGCATTTGATAGTATTTCTAAGGAAGCCTTGGATGGGTTGGGTGTGGAGTACACCAATTTAGTCAATGATGTGACGCCGCTCAATTACGCCCAAAAAATACTTACGGCTATCGCAGTATAGTTAGGGTGTCGATTCCTCAGAGATATGGTTACAAGGAACTAATTTACTTAAACAAAAACGTTAGAAATAACTTAATGAAAAGAAAATGATTTAGCTGGTAATATAAAATAAAACACTATGGAAAATACTTAAGAATATCAGTAGAAAGAAATAGCGCATCGGGAATCCTTCTTGTATCAAATTCCTATATTCAGTTGTTGATTCCTTTTATTACTCAATTGAAGGTTTCACATCCCAAACCAACAATCGGAAGATATTCAATTCAAAACACATTAAATTCTTAGGTAATCAATGATTTACTTTCTCTATGTTAACAACACACAAAGTTATCGTTATTACCTGTCTAACTTCGACAATATACCCACAGGAAATACTGCAGCAGAATATCAACTTATAAAATAATTTTACCAGTCACAACTGGGTTCTCCAATCACACATTGAAGAAGCATGACTATTCCTATATGCAAGTTGATAAAACACAATCTCTGGATTACAAATCGAAAGATAACAAAGAATAATGAATCATCAATTTTATTAAACGGTGAAGAGTTTTTAGGAATAAAAAACATGAACATAAGAACTTAAATACAAGTGTTCATCCTTAGCTTTGTCTAGAAGATTAGTTCTCCATGTAGAACAGAGATATACCCTTGATAGATCGGAGAGACATCATGTTCGGGTTGAAGTTCTTCATTCTTCTCTCTCGAAGTTGTGTTTGTGGCTCTTTTCTATGTGTTCTCCCTCTGTTTCTCTCTTCTTTTCTCTGTCTTTAGGGTTTAGGATGATCTTAGGTTTATATAGAGAAGTCTTGGAGTCCATATATGTGTAAAACACGACCAAAGTAAGTTTTTGGGACTTTTCTGGGGCGCCGCGGTGCCAGAAAGAAGGGGTTGCGGCGCCCAACTCTCAGCCATGTTGTATGGTATGGGTTTGCTGAGGGCGCCGCGATGCCAAGAACTTGGGCGCTGCGGCTCCTGCTGGTTCTTTGCTGGTGTTGTATTTTCTTCATCTCTGCTCTTCCCGCGTGCTTCTGATGCGTCCATTAGGTCCCGAAACATGTGTAATTGCTCTATTCTTCATGTTTATTGATTTCTAATAACAAGACACAAAATAAGCTATAATTACGATTAAATACATGATAAGCGAGCCAAGTTAGTGACGTTCAAAGTACACTTTCATGCACTTATCACAACCCCCAACCAGCTTATTGCTAGTCCCTAGTTATTCAAGCGCAAAAAGAAAATAAGAACTAAACTAAATTAAAAATAAATAAGAAAACTATCTAAGCCACTTTCGTAGGGATCACGATTGCATTTAGCGTATGTAACAAGCCTTTAAACCCATAGGTGGCCCTAGTAGACGAGTTATAGTCTCGTGAGGGCTTTCAGCGACGACACCTACAAACGTCATTCAAAACATACAATCATGCAAAAATAACAAAATGAAATAGTCCAAATAGCTAAACATATTATTATCCTCAACGATGCCTAGGAATGAAATCAAAGAACCTTTAAAGTACTCAATGCAAATCAAATCCATGTCCTTGAATAAATCATCTAAGCTAGACTCGCAGTGTATGTGTGTAAAGGTTCATTCACAGCTCGACTCTTAAGTAAGAAAACTTAATGATTTCGTTTAAAAATTGGGATCCGATGGGTCAAACCAACCTAGATATCTCAAATTTGCTCTGTAATTGCCTTTCTGTGCTCAGTATGGTATGCTTATATTTTTTTTCTTTTTCTTTTTCTCTTTTTTCGACTTTTCTTTTCTTTCTTCCTTTTTTTCAACACATCTACCCTTTAAAGTAGCATTTCTCCTCATAGTGGTCCTAACACTCGCCCATGGGTAGCTTCACGCTTATCGATTATAGGTGGTTTAATAGATTTCTTTCGAGACTTTCTCTTTTTATTTTTAACCATACCATATATCATAACACTTAGCAAATCAGGATATACATCTAAGCAAACGGTCATTCATCGACATACAATTTATTCAACTAGTCACTTTGCTAACTACATAGGTTTTCACTGCTAAAAACCCATAATTAAGTGCTTACGAGTCTAACCTAGATCAACTACTCAAAGCATCAGATATAAGTACATTAAAGAACTTATGATTTCTAAGTTTTCACCCTAAAGCAAACAATATCATCATTGGATTTATGCTTTACTATTAAGGACTAAAAACATACAAAAAAATTTTATATAATTTTTTTTATGACAGAATCATCATGCACATTCATACACCCCCACACTTAAAACTTGCATTGTCCTCAATGTAAGATAAATATAAAGAAAAATGATTAAGGAACAACACTACCAGGCACGAAATTGATCAGGTTCTTGCTGGTAAGATTTTGATTGTGCGAGCTGCGTGGGTTGTGCTAACACCTGCGTGAACACTCATGCAAATAATAAACATGCAATTAGCACACAATAAAATAAAACAAAAGTAAATAAAATAAAATAAATGCAGATGCAAAGGTTTTCTCCCCGCTAGCGCTAAGTTTAACGTCTTCAGCCAGACGCAACCACCCAAATTATCATGGTGGTTGCCATGTAGCGGACCAAGTAGTCCCATGTTCTTTCTTCTTTGGTAGACATTGGTGATTAAGGCATGAAACAGAATTTTTGTCTGGCTGTAGCAGTTTATCTATGGATCCCCCAGGGTCTGGTGATGGCTGAGATTTTATCAATTGGTTCAACCTCATTTTTAACTTTCCCTGTATCATCTTCAAATGAGCACTAATTCTCATTCTCCTCTTTTTACTGTTCTTTGCGATCAGTTTCAGTTCAGGAGGGTTAGATTCATGTGGTGTAGAGGCTGTCTTCGATAGGACTGTGTCTATCAAGTATGTGTATTGACACTCATCATCATCTCGTGGTTGTTTCTCAATATGAAAAATGTTCACCTCTAATGTCATATTTCCAAAAGATAAATTCATGAGACCATTCCTGCAATTAATAAGGGCATTAGTTGTAGCAAGAAAAGTTCTACCTAATATGAGTGGAATTTTTGACTTAGTGTTAACCTCAGATTGAGTGTCTAATATCAAGAAATCAACAGGGTAGTAGAATTTATCAATTTGTAGTAAAACATCCTCAACTACTCCCCGTGGTGTTTTGGTAGAGCAATCAACACCTAAATCTAATAACGCCTGACCAAACTCATATGTACCAATGTGGCAAGTGATAATGTGACATCCTGGATCTTTGTATTTTGGTGGAGTTCTCTGCTCAATTACTGCACTTGCTTGCTCTGTCAGGAATGTAGTCTTCTTCACATGATGCTTTCTCTTTATAGTGCATAGATCCTTCAAAGCCTTCGCATAAGTGGGAACTTGTTTTATCACATGTACAAAGGAAGGTTAATTTTTACCTGCTTTAAATATTCTACGATCTCACCATTTGGGTCTGTAGCTCTTGCAGTAGGCCTAAAATATTGAGGGAAAGGTACTTTAACTGGGAAATATGTTACTCGATCTTCCTGAGGGGTATTTGCACTATTATCCTTAGTGGCTCCTATAATGTTGGAAGTGTTCTGCACACCTATCTCTTTACCACTCCTAGTGAATATGGCATTAACACCTTTTACATTGTCAAATCACTTGTCACTTTGAGTGATGTGACATGACGTGTTGTCACTTTAATAAAGTGACTTGATGTGATAGGTAAAAGTGATGGGTAAAAGTGAAAACATTGATTGATGTTTTACTTTTGACTTTTTGCTTTTTGAAAAGTTTGGTATATATTTATTTTATTTGCTTTTAGAAAATAAATAAATGATATATATTTAACTTTTCTCTCTCTCCCAAATATATAATTCGGTTCTCTCTCTCCAAGCATTAGGGTTTTTACGTTTTTGAAAATGAAACCTTCTCTCATTCCTCTCCTCTCTCGGCTTTGAGCCAATTTCTTCACTCTTCTTCTCCAATTTTGGTTGGGCGTGAGAAGCATGAAAGAAACCTAGTGCTATCACACACACATGGGTTATATTATGGTGATAGGGAAACGAATTTGTGAGCATGGAAAAGCTTGAAGATTGGAGCTTCAATGGTGATGACCATGGCCGAATCTTGGAGGTGCTTCAACCATCAAAACCGCACAGCTCACTGCACTTGGAAGCCATTGCCGAGCTCAATAAAGCAAGAAAAAGACTTGTGTTCTTTGCATCTCAAACCAATCATTGTGAGTATTTGTTTCCGCCATTATTCCTTGATGTGTTCATGCGATTTTATGCTTGTTTTGGATGATTCTTGGGACCTAATTATGAACTCAACAATGGTATCTTGAGCCTTGAACAAGCATGAAAAAGTTAGGGTTAAAATTGGGTAAAACGAATTTGGGCATGTTTTGATGAAATTGTTTGTTATAGTATGCTTAAATGAGATGGAATTAATGATTGATTAGATCAATTTGAAGAAATTGTGTTTGGAACAAATTTCCCCAATTTTTGTGTAGGCCAAAGTTGACAAAATTGGGTAAACTCAATTTGAGCATCAATTGATTAAATTGTTTGGTATAGTATGCTTGAATGAGGTTGAATTGATGTTGTGCATGATCAATTTCATGAAATTTGGTTGGATCCATTTTTCCCCAAATTTTGGGCATGACAAATTTGGGTAAACTTGATTTTGAGCATGTTTGATGAAATTGGATGATTTAGAATGCTTAAAGTATGTTTAATTGAGGATTGATTGGATCAATTTGTTGAAAATGAGTTTGGAATAATTTTCCCCAAATTGCTTATGTTGGCCGAAAATTGAGACCCTAATATCTTGGTGAATTTTTGTTTGTTTGATCATTGGATGACTTGAAACAAGTGGGTAATGTTGAATTGAAATTTGATTAGATTGAATTTTGATTTGGAACAATTTTCCCAAATTAAAGTACGCTTGGCCGAATTCAATTGGATATGAAATTCATTGTGTTTTTTGTATTTTGATTCATTAGATGAGTTTAATTGATTTGGGAAATGATGATTGTGGATTCAATTGGATTGAAACCGAATCGGATTGGAAAAACCCCTAATTACCGAGAACAAAAGCATGTAAATTGGGTTTGATTTTAATAAATTGTGTTGGACACTATTTAATGTTAAAATGCATGATTAATTAGGCTAATTGATGTTTTAGAAATGTTAATTGGATAATTAATTGTTTATTACACTTAGGTTAATTAATTATGGAATTTGGAATTTTATAAGTTAATTAATTGGGCTTATTTTGGAAATTGGGCCTTATAGGTTGTAATTGGGCTTTTGGGCTTGGTTGTACCAAGTTAGGTTTAGGCCAATTTGGTTGGATCCAATTGGGCCCAAAACCGCATCCATAAGTCCAATTATGACTTAATGGACCTTAATTATTTAATTGGGCCTAATGGGCCAAAATTAATTTAAAGGCTTATGGGGTAACTCCCGGATTGGATTTTGGTTATCAGTTTGACCCGTGTTGACCAAAATTCCACGCCTTAAGAAATTAATTAAAAGCTCATTGGACTTTAATTAAATAAACATTAGATGTTAATTGGGCTTTGAGACCCATTGCGATTAAATTTGGAATTTAAGTCGTAAAGGTTCATTAAATAAAGTGTAATATTCAATTTGGAATTGAATAGTGAATTAGTATTAAATACATGTTAAATTGGATTTAAAGTTGTAGTTTAATTTAATTCAAGAATTCGTACTTTCAGTACTTATTCGCAAAACGAGTTTGACTCGAGCAAAAATCAAATCGTTGTTTGAACATTGGATGATCACTAATTATCAGATTAATTAATTGGATTAGATTGATTGATAACATGCTTGTATGAATACATGGTTGTGATGCATGAATAATGTATATCGGGTGGATATTAGTCGGGTGGGGCAATTTTGGAAATTGTGTAATAAATTTGATTTATTAAATTGGACTTGCGTGTCCAGCCTTATCACCTCTATACTCCTTGTATTCTCTTCTCACATATTCCCCTCAATGTAAATGAGGTTTCTTTAGAAGTGTAGTGTAACGGGTAGAAGTAAATATATGTGCTAGCTTTGGAGAGAGAAAATGAGAGATTTGATCTAGGATCAATGTAAAGTATCCATCCGCATATCATTATTATTTTATTTTCATACTCGCTTTATTATGTGTTTAGAATGCATGTTTAAGGGTGTATGATGATGAGACCTTAACAAAGATAGTTAAATTGGTAGCCAATTTGCACGCGAAAAACCCTCATCAAATATCATGCGTTTTTCCTTCCATTGAGTGATTCTTACTCAAGATCCGAGATTGGCATGGGTTGTTGGCCAAAGTCAAGCCCTTGTCCGTCGAAGATGTGTTTGAATCACGAAGGCTTTGTTCCATATCAGTGTCTTGTCCAAGTTGTGGTTTGTTGGCCAAATTCAAGACCACTTCTTGTCCATCGACATTGATTACGAAGCTTTCCATGGTCAATGGGTCGCGCTTGACTGGGATCACTAGGTTTGTTGTGCCAAAGCCAAGGCTTAGTTGATTCAGAGGAAAAAGGTTAGGTAATACATTGGATGTATTGGCATATATAAGATATATGTTTAGGATTTGGATATCCGCCTACTGGATCTAGGAATTGGATGAGATCCAATTGATCTTCGAGATCTACCTAGTTAATTATCATACAATTTGTTGGCCAAAGTCAAGATTGTGTGATATTTAACGGGATCCTAGCCCACTAGGAAACACGGTTTCCCGAGTACTCGACAGAGGGTTAGAGGCTCGCCGAAAAATAGTGGGAGGCAAGAATTGAATTTGCAATACTCGTTCAATTACTCGCCATACGCGCTCATTCAAATTATTTCGTCGTTAGATTAAATGTTAGTTGGACTAATATTTAAATTGTTGTTTTAATAATCAGTTGGACTGTATTATATTTGATTATATATAATTGGATTATATTAATCAATATATTTGAATTAATTAATTTCATTTTACAGTTGATTTTATAGTTGGACTATAGTAATCAATGTAATTGAGGTTAATTAATTTAGATTATATTTGATTATATAGTTGGACTATTATAATCATTATAATAAATAGTATCACAAATCGTTGATTAAATAGTTGGACTATTAGAATCAAGATATAAAAATGAAAGATTAGTGTTTAAGACATAATCCTGGGTGAAAATGTATTTAAACGACTTTAATTTTCAAATTGGGAATAAATTTCAGGATGGTCCTGGAAAAATAATAAGTTATTTTATTTGATAAAATAACGTATTATGCCTAAGCCCAGAGTTAAGCAAATAGTAGAGCATAATCTTTGGAAGATCATGTAATGATAACTTAAGTGCTTAATCCATTATGTTTGTCATAATTATGTTCACAGCTAGTATTAAAATTGGATTTTAGATACTTAGTGTGGTACATAAAATATATATATTGATGTTCAGAATCTATTTTGAACAGGATACTGACTTCAATTGAGATTTATCTGCGAATTGAAAACGGGACGAAAGTCGCTGTTTTAACCATAGATATCTGAATTTAGGAACTACCTTCGGGTTAGTACTTAAATTTAGAAACTGTTATAATGTAGCTAGTTTGACTAAAAATATTATCTCTATATCGCGTATAACCCGCTGCGGGTGTACCTTTATATTCTAGAACACTAAAGTGTTTCATTATATAAAGATGATATTGAGATAAACACATTAGATGTGAATAACAGGATTTATATTTTGAATATACATAATATCTCAAATATATAACATGACAAATAAATAGCTCAAACTGATTTGATCAGTTAAGAAACTTAATTGTGGCATAGTTGTCAGGGACACTGATAAACAAGAATCGTATATCCGCACTTTTGAAGAGCGGATACCAGGACTGATTTGATTCCATTCAAATAAAGTCTACGAATCTAGTCTATTTGGGCAAAGTGTCTAAAACACTATTTACTTGGTAAAAGCGTAAATGCCACCGATCTGTTAGCCCTACTTCATAGTGAAGCAAGTGGGCCCATGTCTAGCTAGGCTAGATATGGATATGAATATTTCGTGACATGTACGGATGTGGCATCGCGTATGGTTATGTGTTTCTTTTGAAACACAAATCGGAAACTTTTAGAGTTTCGACACGAAATAGACAAATAGATCGGCTAAAGTATTAAACCGTCACGGTAAGACTATAATGAATAATACTTAAACAATAAGTTTCTAGTATATTTGAAAGAGTATAATATTCTTTCAAATAAGGACTCCTCCCGGAACACGTCAGTTTGATGGTGTGTCCGAACAGATTAACCGAGTTTTGTTAGACATGATAAGGTTAATCACGAGTCGCTCTGAGCTACCATTTCCTTCGACGGATATGCTAAACAGTGCAAGAACTTATTTTGAATAAGGTTCCATAAAATCTGTTTGACAGATTACATATTAGATATGAACGGGAAAGAAACCGGGTTTCTCATTCCTGATAATTTGGGTATGCTAGGCATATGTTTGGATGATACCAAACTAAAACCCAAATAGGATAAGTGCCAAATGTAGGTCATCCTAGGGATACCGTAAGTATTGTACTTATACACCTCACAAGAGAACAATTAGATTGTTGCTCACCATACGTTTTTCCTGATAGGAATATCGATATGCAGTGGTAAGTGGGAGGATAGTATAACTCGATGGAAATCAGAGTAATACTGTTCAAGGCACCGAATCTTAATGGAACACAAATAGTTCATCAAGGATGAGACTATTACCATTAATCTTCGAATACACAAGAACCGCGTAAGTCGGACAGAGTCGGAAAACAACCTGGGGTATGGGTTTCTGATCTAACCTTATAAAGATGTGAATCTTATTGAGGAATACCAACTGACTACGTATGAGGAAATGATACAAGATATCAACTCCCCAATTATGGCAAAGTGCCATATAATCCGAAATGGATTCCATGTATATCAACCAGTTTGGATACTAGTTGATGTACCACAAGGCATTGTGCCTAATGGTACTTAAAAGTCTTCTAGGAAGACATACATGGATGGCAACATACCAACGTATAAAGCAAGGCTTTAACGGAAAGGTATCGTTATCAACATTGTGTTGATTACGATTCAACCTTTTACCTGTTGCCACGGTAAATCCATTTGGATAATGCTTGTTATTCGATCCATGATTGGATTGAAGCAAGCATTAGGTTCTTGGAATTATCGTTTTGATATAATCATAATGATGTATGATTTAATTCAAAACGAAAATAATTCTAGTGTATATATAAGAAGGTTAGTGGGAGCGCACTGACAGTGGCTGTCCTATAAAATAATGATAATACGTCATTTCTTGGAAATGATATTCCCATAAAATAAATATCGGCGAAAACTTGGCTTTCGAAATACTCTCCTAGAAACCGTACATTGAAAATGTACAACACCTGGTGTATCATACTCTTTGAGCATATGGATTCACAAACAGGGCAATCCGAGTGATAGTCACTGGATTAATGTTAAAAACATCCATTAGTATCTTAGAGAACTAAGGATGCTGTCTTAGTCTATGGAGAAGGAGAACTTGAAGTGACTGGGATCACTGTAGCAAGTTTCCTATAACTGATAAAGACGACTAAAAGTCGCAAACGGTACTATATAGTTTGAATAACGGAACAGTGAGCTGGAAATCTTCTGAGCAAGATTCTGTTTCCGAATAAACAACAAATACGGATTATTGCTGCAGCTGAGGCAGCAATAGAAGCTATTTGGGTCGATAATAAATCTAATTAGATTAGATATAGTTCTGTTAGTGGCTGAGCTAGGCGTCAGCACAGACTAAGGAATTAAAGGTCTCATCGACGATCCAGATATATACTTCTATATTCATCTGATTCGTTCGGATCATACATCGTGGCGATGTGATGATCATGTAAATCGCATCGGATGATAATCATGCAAATCCGCTGACGAAAACCTTTTCTCAGCAGTTTGAGCCAACCGTACATAGTTCGGGTGTTAGACACTCGAGTGACTGGCTATGTGCCAAGTGGGAGATTGTTGGATAATATGACCCATAGCGTCACTATTTGTACAGATCATGGTGTTGTTGTACAAATTAACTATGTGACAAAAGAGATTGCACTCTTATCATTTGTGATTAGATCACCTTAGATATATAAATGATGAGAGGTCCCTATGATTTGTTCCTGGACGGAGAATGATATGAGACAGTATCAGTCCACGTAGGATAAATCATTAAATATCCCTAGTCGTAGTATTATCGAGACAGGACATCGATAATGCGGAATAGGCTAGTATTGCACTTGTGCGCGTTGTGAGGGCACAACGGCATAGTTCTCATATATTTAAGTATTGGATACTTATGCAAGTGCGATAGGAGGTTGTGTTTCACCGATGGTACGGGAAACAGCTTCGCTCTGGATAGACCCCTCGGAATCCCATTGGTATTATGACTATGTGTCTATGGGAGTCCGTCATCAGGGTAGGTGTATTTGGTCTTAACCTGAGACTTGCACCGCTAATACTTACGATAATCGGTAGACTTTGGTCTTGGTGGTACAGGGCTTTAACCGGTTCTGCGTACACCACTTCTGGGTTTATCAGAGAGTCGTAGTGTATTGGGTGTGATGTCAAGACGGAAGTATCACTTCAGTCATAGTGGAGATGATGTCACGCAGGATACGGTACTAGTGCTCTTGAGTGATGCGCATCCAATCATGATATTATGACCAGGTCATGAATATCTGATTATAGAGACTAGTTACCGGACATCCGACATGTGCTTCGGACGGGGCAGACACTTATCCAGCCCCAGCCCTAGCACGTGACTATCCGATACTGGGCCGATATACACAATACTACGGTATACTACACTTGATACAGATCTATATATTCCTGTAAGAATATTTCTGGAGAATTGGGTAGGCATGGCGCTTTGCTAGAAGCCAACCTTGTCTTGTAAATCGGTACAAACGTAGTACGAGGTACTTACGTGTTCGGATAGTCCGATAACCGTATTTACTGCCAACATATCCGGAGATCTCATGGGTCGCTTCCCGAAGATTCACCGATGATGTATGACTCGCACTTTATTAATCTGGGATTAATTAGAAGAGAGAGATAGAATTAATCTGGGATTAATTCGAAGAGAGAGAAAATTAATCTGGGATTAATTACGAAGATATTTTATCTGGGATAAAATATTAATTAAAGAGAGAGAACGATTAATTTAGAATTAATCGGATAAAATAATATATTCGATATATTATATGAAATTGGATTTCGGCGCGGAATTAAAAATAGATTTTAATTCGGGCGAACGAATTAATTTTGAATTAATTCGTTAGCGACGTGAATAGTGATTTCGCTAGGCGTAATCATTTAATTACGACGCGACGGAAAAATTCGTTAATTTGGAATTAGCGAACCCGAGCCCGAGAGTGATTGCGAGCGCATTCGTATTTCGAATTCGAGCGCGGCACACAAGTCACATCAAGCGTCAAATCGCTAGTCGCATCAATTGTCAAATCACTTGTCACTTTGAGTGATGTGACATGACGTGTTGTCACTTTAATAAAGTGACTTGATGTGATAGGTAAAAGTGATGGGTAAAAGTGAAAACATTGATTGATGTTTTACTTTTGACTTTTTGCTTTTTGAAAAGTTTGGTATATATTTATTTTATTTGCTTTTAGAAAATAAATAAATGATATATATTTAACTTTTCTCTCTCTCCCAATATATAATTCGGTTCTCTCTCTCTAAGCATTAGGGTTTTTACGTTTTTGAAAATGAAACCTTCTCTCATTCCTCTCCTCTCTCGGCTTTGAGCCAATTTCTTCACTCTTCTTCTCCAATTTTGGTTGGGCGTGAGAAGCATGAAAGAAACCTAGTGCTAGCACACACACATGGGTTATATTATGGTGATAGGGAAACGAATTTGTGAGCATGGAAAAGCTTGAAGCTTGGAGCTTCAATGATGATGACCATGGCCGAATCTTGGAGGTGCTTCAACCATCAAAACCGCACAGCTCACTGCACTTGGAAGCCATTGCCGAGCTCAACAAAGCAAGAAAAAGACTTGTGTTCTTTGCATCTCGAACCAATCATTGTGAGTATTTGTTTCTGCCATTATTCCTTGATGTGTTCATGCGATTTTATGCTTGTTTTGGATGATTCTTGGGACCTAATTAGGAACTCAACATGTTCCTCATATGTTCCCATTATCTCACCATATACAGGACACTCTTGGGCTAAATGGTTAATCCTCTTACATACAAAACATACCCCATGAGGTTCTAATTGAGCTACCGCATACATAGTTTTGCTATCTTTGGCTTTTAAGGCTCTTATCTCTCTAATTAATAGCTCAACTTGTGTTCTAAGACTATCCTCTTCCCTGAAGTGGTGTATGCCTCTGCATGGAATTTGGTCCAGTCCAGGTGTGAGATTTCTCGGTTAGGTCATTCAAGTACTCTAATACCTCATTAGGGTCCTTTCGGATTAACACGGTATTGCACATTGTCTCAACAAATTGGCGTTCTCTAGGGGTTAGACCGTCGTAAAAATAACTTACTAAATGCCAACTCTCATACCCATGGTGAGGACAACTAGCTAGCATCTCTTTAAACCTCTCTCAAGTCTGATAAAGGGTTTCACTGTCTTTTTGGGAGAATGTGGAGATCTGTCTTTTCAGGGCATTTGTTTTATGGTGTGAGAAGTATTTGTTAAATAATGCATGTGTCATCTAACCCATGATCCTATTGACCGAGGTCTCAAAGAATACAACCAGCCTTTAGCTCTATCCTTAAGGGCAAATGGGAAGAACTTAAGTCTAATTGTGTCAGTAGTCCCAAACCAGTCATGGAAGGTTGCTACAACCTCTTCAAATTCTCTAATGTGCACATAAGGGTTCTCATTCTCCAAACCATGAAAGGTTGGGAGATATTGTATCATTCCAGGTTTAAAATCTATATACGGTGCATTAGGAGGAAACATGATGCATGATGGTGTAGCTGTGCGAGTGGGATAAAGGTACTCTTCAAGAGTCCTCATGGGTGGTCTCTCATACTCAGTCATGTTGTGTGTGCTAGATATAGATGGTGTGGCAAAAAGATTATCAAACAGACTTTCTGAGTCTGAGTTTTCCTCTTCAATCCTAACAAATCTACCAAACCTATCCCTACGTCTAGGCATGCAATTAAACACGAGTAAAACAAGGACAAAAATAAAGGAATAAACTAAAAATAAATAAATCAATAAATCAAGACTAAAATTAAAACTGAAATAAAATAATAAATAATTAAATAAATAATAAAAAATAAGGGTGGAACGAAGTTACCGCTTTTGTTGTTGACCAAACAAACCTTCTCATTTTACTTGTAAACTGTCTCCCCGGCAACGGCGCCAAAATTTGATTACGCCCAACAAGTACTTGCGGCTATCGTAGTATAGTTGGGGTGTCGATTCCTCAGAGAGATGGTTACAAGGAACTAATCCCTCTTGTATCAAATTCTTATATTCAGTTGTTGATTCCTTTTATTACTCAATTGAAGGTTTCACATCCCAAACCAACATATTAAATTCTCAGGTAATCGATGATTTATTTTCTCTATGTTAACAGCACACAAAGTTATCGTTATGACCTATCTAACATTGACAATATACCCACAGGAAATACTGCAGCAGAAGATCAACTCATAAAACAACTTTACCAGTCACAACTGGGTTCCCCAATCACACATAGAAGAAGAATGACTATTGATGGAGTTGGTGCTTGGAGTGCCAATCCGATTTGTATATTTTATTATTTATTAATAAAATAACTACATTTTTCATTTCATACCTCATTAATGGTATTGTCATTATGCGTATTACATTGATATATAGATATGCTAAGAATGACATCGACCTTAGAATAGTCTTGACACTAGGTGTAAACTATTCTTAAAGTAAATATTCTTAGTCGTTGGTTTTAGAATACGGTCGAATTCCTATAACCTAGAAGACTTGCACATATCGTATATTGGAATTGGAGTTCCAATGGTTTAATGCGATGTACCATGAGTTTTGGAAAGTCGTATAGACATGTGAGTATTCGTTGGAGCGAATACTGAATGACTCACAGGTGATTCCTAATAGTTGGAAGTACAGACCACCGTCAATAGGAATCTCCTCGAGTTAGTAGCATATGTAATCCTTTGACTATAGGATATCATTGATTTTGTGTGAGATCCTCCACACTTTGATGCCATGTATGTCAGAAACCTTTCATGGTCTGGCCTCTAGATGTTTGTTGGGTGTGGACCGATGCACTCAGTAATCAAGTGCGAAGCAAGATAGGATTCGTCAGCCCATATGTGTACCATAAGGGGTTTAGGTATCTATGTTAGTAAAGTCACGATTCTTAAGGACTTTGGCTAAAGCCTACCACCTATGGTGGATCGCATCAGTTGTAAATAATCTTGGACATGTCGATATGAGATGTGCGCCTTGGAAACTTGAAGGTATATTCTATGTTTCCTAAGCACAACTCGGATAGCCTACGATGGAGGGATTGTTAAACATATGTGATGACCTCGACTTGTATAGTTCAGAAAGGTCGTTCGTGTTCTTCGCGAATTCAGAGGTGGCCGAATTACGTACATATTAGCTAGGCTTATATGATGAACGTGTCTGAACTTAGAGTGTCCCAATATGAAGTGTACTCGTTGAGCACTTGGGTAGTCGATTAATTTTGATAAAAGATAATATTTGATATTATAATTATCAACTAAGATAATCAAGTCTTATTGGATAACATTGATTATTTACTTTAACCTAATTGGATTAATTGGATTAATTCAATAATTACACAAAGGCTTAATTATAAAATCCTAATTATTTCCACCATTTGAGGGTATTATGGTAATTGTAAGTATGTAATAATAGGTATTTTTGGCTTGATTTAATTGGATTAAATCAAAGTGGCAAACATTGAACTAATCAATTTCATAATCTTTGTCTTGATTTAATTGGATTAAATTAAAGTGGGAGACAATGGAGATTAGTCACACCTAATTATACATATTTGGATAAATTAGATTAAGCCCACTTAAAAGTTGATTACAACTTTTATTAATTAAAAATTGCCTAAGTTTTGCTATAAATAGCAAGCTTTAGGAAGGTTTTAATTACAATTTCAAATACAAGCATAAGCAAATTCTTGATATATTAGCTTAAGTTAGAGAAGTGTTTAGAGAAGCTTTTGAGGTCTCTACAATATTTCATCTAGGAGAAATCAAGATTGGATCTTGAAGTGAAGCTTGGAAGCATTGGAAACAAGATTGGATCTTGAAGTCAAGCTTGCACACCTTGGAGGTTCTCCGACGATTTCAACAAAGGAGAAGTAGATTGGATCTTGCATCAAGCTTACTAGGTAATGTTTGATCTTCTCCTAAGCTATGTTTATTTATGTATTAGATGCATGATCACATAGCTTAATGTTGAAATAAGGCTAATAAATTATGTTTGGATGCTTTGGAAGTATAAACACAACATGCTTGTAATTAGGTCAAAGATGTTTATGTTGGACATGGAACAATTAATTAGAGTTTGGAATTCTTGATTAAAGCTTAGAGCTATGGCTACCATTCTAGAATCACTTGACCACCCTTGGGTGACCTAGAATTTTTCACGAGACATTTCTTATTGGGATTCTAATTTGGTTTGTGCAATGGATTCAAAATTTACGCAAGTGCGTATTTAGAATAAATTTATGTTTTTGTAAAAATATTTGATATTTTGAAAAACTTGATTTTAATTCAATAACATGTGTTAATGTTGGGTTTGAAATTAAAAATTAATTTTAGGTGTTTTTGAAGTATTTAGGGAAGACCGGAAAGAATTAGGGTCAAAGACCATAATTCATTCAGCTCACTGGAATGTGAGCTGAATGAAAAGGAAACAAATGAATTAAAAAAAATATGTGGAGACCTGATCCATGGGTTAGACTTTTTTCCGCTGCCCAGGGCACCGATCCGACCCTAGGGGTTCCACAACTGCCCCAACAACTATTCCTATATGCAAGTTGATAAAATACAATATCTGGATTACAAATCGAAAGATAACAAAGAATAATGAATCATCAGTTTTATTAAACGTTGAAGAGTATTTAGGAATAAAAAACATGAACATAACAACTTAAATACAAGAGTTCATCATTATCCTTACCTATGAGATTAGTTCTCCTTGTAGAAGAGAGATATAGTCTTGATAGATCAGAGAGACATTATGTTCGGCTTGAAGTTCTTCGTTCTTCTCTCTCGAAGTTGTGTTTGTGGCTCTTTGCTATGTGTTCTCCCTCCGTTTCTCTCTTCTTTTCTCTGTCTTTAAGGTTTAGGACGAGCTTAGGTTTATATAGAGAAGTCTCGGAGTCCATATATGCGTAAAACACGACCAAAGTAAGTTTCTGGGACTCTTTCGGGGCACCGCAGTGCCAAAAGCAGGGGTTGCGGGGCCCAACTCTCGGCCATGTTGTATGGCATGGGTTTGCCGAGGGCACCACGACACCAAGAGCTTGGGCACCGTGGCGCCTGCTGGTTATTTACTGGTGCTGTATTTTCTTCATCTCTGCTCTTCTCGCGTGCTTCTGATGCGTCCATTAGGTCACGAAACATGTGTAATTGCTTTATTCTTCATGTTTATTGCTTCCTAATAACAAGACACAAAATAAACTATAATCAAGATTAAATACATTATAAACAATTCGATTTGGTGGCGTTCAAAATACATTTTCTTGCATTTATCACCGTTATACGGGTTCAGATGAGCAACTGTCATCCCACTAGGTTGGATCTAGCTGGCAACGACTATTGGGACAGCTCCCCATACCCGGATCATGATAATGGATTTCACAATTGTAGACTGCTTAAGTAGTTACCAAGTGATCTTATGAAGGCCCATCATGATG
>SKCR01044209.1:0-70567 GCA_019454045.1 Zanthoxylum bungeanum | reverse complement strand
TTTTCTACCTTTAGCCAGTCTAATCTTGTGGAGGCATTCCCATCCTTTGAGGTATAACAGCACTCTGACTATGAGAAATAACGGAACGCCATAAGGGCTTGAGTCTGTTGGCTATTGTTTTGGTAATGGTTCTATAAACTATGTTACATAAGCCTATGGGTCTATAATCAACCACTCTTCTAGTTTTTTCTACTTTAGGAATTAGAGCAATGAAAGTATGATTGATAGAGCTCTCGGTTGTTCAGAATGAGCAAACAAGTAGCGAGGACTCCATGTTTCAGTTTAACTTCTGGCAAATGCTTTTGATAGAAAGCAGCTGGCAACCTAGCAGGCCCCGGGGCCTTCTTCGTTGGTCCCATTTAAGATAAAGCACTGGTGATTTCCTCATATTATCAATTTGGGTGTCTAATAATCTAATCCTTCTGCCCTCTACTTCTTGCTTATAGTTCTGCCTGCAGTTACTTAAATCCTTCAGTAAGTTGTCCATTTTCCTTCTCCTGCCCCTGAACTCAATCTTACTTCACTGCTTCAGCTTCGCTAAAGCTTTGGACAGGATACTTAAATCTTGAGATAGAGCACTTACTTGTCTATTCGTTTTTCACAATTTCTTTGCACCCCTCATACGGACTCCACATATCTTCATTGTTAACTTAATTCTGTGATATTACCTCCTTTCAAACCTCGGCACCCAGCTCTTTTCCCTGACTTCCATTTTAATTGGGTTGTGATATATTTTCCGTCATTTTTCTTAATATTTTGTGAGTAATCTCGGGATTTATGAGCATTTTAATTTGTTTTGAATATATTTTTAGAGATCAAAATAATATCATGATTCAATGGAATTAACCAGAGATAAAAACGGCAAGATACATAACAAATAGGAAAAAATTCGGAGTCAAAACGTGCATCCTAATGCTGAACTAACGTAGAGACGAGCGCAAGAACAAAACTTAAACCGATTCACTTTCATTCTCTCAAGCTTCAATAAAAAGTATTGTTGAAGTGGAGACAATCTACCTACAACTACTTGGTAAGTTCTATGGGAGTAATATGTTTTTTCCCAGATCTCATGTCACTTGAATTTTAGATTAAAAATGACATCACATATTAGGGATTTATTAAGTTTGCAATAAAACTAATGGAGAATAAAGAAAACAAATATTTCTATCAATTCATTTTAGGATTGCATTAACATTGATTTTATTAATTCATGACCGTAGAAATTACATTTTCAATTATGTATTTTAAGAAAAATTGATTATGAAATTGGATAAGAGATCAATAATTGAATGATAGCCTAATGACATTTTTTGTAATGAGGACATCATTTAACATTTGCAATATATAAAAATCCGTCAAGAGCTATTATAAGAAATATTTAAATGACATTTAGAATTTTAAAACTACTTGTTATTACATTACTCTTTGAAAGTAACCCCTCCTATGTACTCCAAACACCAACTATAATAAACCTAATGAATAATACATAATACGATACACAAGTGGCCACGAAAAAATACACACAAAATTGAACTCAACCATTAAGCGCAGTCTCTGCCTCAAAGAGCCCTTGAGGGGAATTGTTTTGGCTAAATAAAGATAAAAGGTATCAGGACGACTCAATCGCTACCCTGAGGAAGCCCCATCCTATCTTTTTGATGGAGGAGAAATGAAAAAGAAAAAGAAGAAGAAGAAGAAGAAGAAAAAGGGGAAAAGGGGATCCCTGTTGGTGGGAGTACCGACGGGAGCGCGGGAGTCCGATGACACCGAGAACTGTTCTGTGAGGATGTAATCAAAACGAGGGGCCGAGTCACCTGATCCCAATCCAGCTGTTTTAGAGCAGTTGATAAATGGATTCGATGAATCCAACAACTCCGCGATTCCACTGAAGTGTCCTTTCTTCCTCATGATCTGTGTCTGGAAATTTAATCTACCTCGGGGTGTTTTAGAGCGGTTGCCCCCTGCCACCAACGCCTGTTGTGCGAGGAAGTTACCGAAAAGAGGGGCCAATCGAGCTGTTGTAGAGCAGTTGTCCGCCATAAATAAAACTCCGCGTGCACGCATAAATGGATTCGATGAATCCACTGACTCGATCACACTTTCATTGATGATATCATAGTACGAGTGACCCTTCTTCATCGAAAACTCGATCTGGAAATTTTAAAATTAAAAAGGAGATATCAATAAATAGATGCTGGTGAAGGATCTCAGTTTTACAAACTTTATATTCCACAATAATTACTTCGAAAAGTTCAGTATATTAAGATCCAGAGAAACAACAGTTTTCAGCATCCACTGGTGTTTAATAATTGTGTGACTGTGACACATTAAAAATGCTATGGTACTCTTGATTATTTTCAAGAAAAGTAAGTTGCAAAATTATCCCATGCCAATATATCACCATCGTACTTCTGTTCAGGAAAGCATAATATTTATCATTACCATTTACTCTAAAAAGAAACTTCATACCTGGGCCATCATTAGATCCGCATAGACACCTGCTGTGAGCGGGAAGTCACCTTCTGGACGTGATGATCGGACTCGCTCTGGCTCACCAACTTTCCACATGCGAGTCTGATCAATTTTTACCATTGAGAAAGCTGGTAGACCTTCCTTTTCCTATAAACAAAAAATCACTTGCAGTAGTTATTACTTGGACCTAGTTTAATGATTTGAAGAGTAGACTGAATTAAAAACTTTAAAATAAACACAAGGTTATATTCAACTTTCCAAATTCTATAATATAAACATACATAAAACCGACGTCCAGGCAAGACAACACTGTAAATCTCACTGGAAGCGACATCTTCATAGAACCCATTTAACATATCCTTGCGTGAATAGAATGAGGCACTATAAGCTTTCACAAATTCTTCTTTGCCCTCTTTGAATAAGGAATCGTAAACTGGCAACATACCCTGTTAGCATAAGATAGAAAAGTGGAAAAAGGTTAAATTGTAGAAGCCGACCTCCATTTGAAAACACAAAATAGAAGAGCGTGTTGATACTTGATAGAGAGAGAAATGTGCAGCGAAACTGAGTTTCATAATTTCATCACTGGCTACCTGAGTTGAGATAGTCTTTGATATAATTCCTGCAATGCACTCGACAGTGTTATTGTAAGCCAGATCCTCACTCATTCCATTTTCAATGTACCTTCTATACGAGGACTCCACTCCATGAACATTACCAAGCAAAATGCCTATAAATCATACAAGGAGAAGTCAAGAACTGAGGATTAAGTTTACTACAAAGTCATGGATGTGGATAAGCACTCACCCCGCTCCCCAAAGATGTCACTCCTGTACTCCTGCTCCAACGTGGTGGCAAATGTGAATGGAGAACCAAGGGCGACTGACCATCCCAGGGCAACATCAGTAGCTCTTCCATCAACATCCTATACACATGATATTCAGTAACCAACAAGTCTGTTAAATGGAACTGGTTACTACAAGGGACCAACAAACACAAGTGCATTAGAGGTTAAGAGAGAGTACCTGATGGACAGCAAAACTTGAATTAATTTCAGCACCATTAATCTCTTTGCCTTGAACATAGAGTCTCCTCACGGATGGACCCATTCCCTTGGGACACACAGCAATTACACTGATATTCTTTGGGAAATCAAGTCCCATTGACTGCAAATGCCCAAGAAGAAACCCATGGGAAAGTCCGAGAATGCTGTTTGGTTTCATGTAAGTGGATATCTTCTCATAATTATCTGCCTGCAACATAAGATTCAATCAATTCCCTGAAAATGATAAAGGCATAAAATACAACACATATCAAGAGTGGAACTGTAGAATCATCCAATAAAAAATCACAATGTCCCTCTAGGAAATTTCCTTTAAACGGTAGGGTGACTTAACCAAATTGAGCTAGAACCCATGCACATCACACAAATAGTAAAGGAAAAACCTACTTCTGTGAAAATCTTTGATAAGTGTGGTTTATACCCACTTATTCCTACATTCTTAGCTTACTATTTTGTTAGTTTTCATATCATTTAATGTATTTTGTAGTTCTTTTATGTTTTATTTGTAGGAGACATTAATAGATGGACCTTGAGGCATTTTATACGTGTTTTGGGACCATTCGGACGTATCGGAAGCACGCGGGAAGAACGAAGAAAGTAGAAAACAGTAGCCAGAATTTGTGATTGGCGCACCGACGCCCAACTTATGGCGCTGCGGCGCCAAATTTCCGGCGCCCCAGCGGCCCGCAGCAACCCAGAACACTAATTTTAGGGTTTTTTTATGCACAAGGACCCTAAGACTTTATTATAAATACATAAGTTCGTCCAAGACTCAACGAGGAGGCTAATACACAGCACAAAACACAAAAACACATATTTTTAGAGATCCAAGGAGGAGGATTGAAGAGTAATGAGAGGAGACGAAGGCGGTGACGTCCGAAGAGGAAGAGATTCAATTCGGGTTAAGTCTTCTAGTTTCTTTGTTAGAACTTTAATGATTTCCATTAGATTCATGACATGTTCTTATTATTTTTATCTTTAGTCATGAACTAACTCCTTAATTCTGGAGAATGATGTAACTGCTGCTTGAACCTTGTATTGTTTGCTAATATTGTTATGAAGTTAAATTTCAGTTTATTTGTATTCTTTTGAGTTTAATGCTTTTTGTTTGCTGGCCACAAATTAAGATGATGAATGTTTAGAATCTATCACTCGAGAGAGAGGATTTGAATGAGAGAGGATTTTGAATAAGATCTAGAGAATATGACCTAGGATTTTATAAAATTCGAGAGAATCTATAGCTTCTTTGAAGTCATTAACATAGAGTCACAAGACGTAATGAGTCGTTAATTACTAGATTTTTATAGGGATATCGAAATCTGTAGTTTATAATATTTTCACTGTTACTCAAGAGAGGAAGTGGATACTTGAGGATTCTTGACTTATAAACAATACAAATGAACAAGTTAATTGACATGACAAATACATAGGGGATAACTAGGTGAAATCAGACTCTGGAATCACTATCGTATTAGTTTCTCCTATCTATATATTTTTATATATCTTATTTAATTAAATCTTATTTATTTATTTTCTAAATAAAGTTAGGATTATCAATTGTAGTATTTAGTGCGAGTTAACGCAATCCCTGTGTGTTCGACACTCTAAACTCATTTATACTAAAACTTGACACCGTACACTTACGGTACGATATAAAATATCGCATTAATAATCTTGTAAGAGAACCTATGCAGATCATATTTCAATTACAATAGTTGCAGCACATAGCACATATTAACATTAACAACTTGTTAAGTATTTGATATTTACCATAGACCCAAAGAAAAACTTGTATAAAAAACATATGAAATGCCAAGTCTTATAAGCCCATCAAAATCAGCCAACAATTTACGTAGTAAACACTTCAAGTTTATGCTTGACGAACCTGAGCAGCATTAGACATCAATAATAACACAAGATCACTGCCTGAAACAGTTTCATACATATCCCCCAAAGTTCCATTCTCTTCAGTAAAACCAGCAGCACGAGCTTCAGCAAAAGAACGAGAGCCCTTCCTAAGCCCAATCTTTATCATATAAATCAAGCAAAGAGAAGAAAAAAATTAAAGTCAGTCACGATAAATAGATGAACAATATATAACAAATTGACATTATTAAAAAAATAATAATAAATCAACCATAAGAAGTATAAAAAATAAATGGAAATGAAGATTACCTTGACAACAATATCAGAATTAGCTTCAGCAAGGGAATCCCTCAAATTCTGAGCTTGAGCAGGTCCCTGAACAAAATAAAAAGTAAGCAACAAATGCTATGCTGAAAGAAGACAGCCACATTCAATCATAAGACATGGTCACATGAACACCAATGGAATACAAAAGGAAAAAAAGCAAAGATACTTTCAACTTTCAAGGTATGGATTATGGAGAACTCACTGAACAAATTTCTCTTCAAATTTGATCAATCAGAAACAAATAGAAATTTTTAATAATAATTGAAATTGTGAAGGTTCTGAGCTCAAACTTGGAAAATGTCAACAAAGTCCTCAAAATTTGAGTAACAAAGAGAAAGCTGAAAATAATACCTGGGAACCCCATCCAATGACGCCAATCTGCTTAATCCCCTTGAATGCATCCGGCAGCAACTTGAACAAATGCCTCCCTCCTCTCACAATGTACTGCAAACATTATCAATTTCTTTGAAATATAAAGATATATAATAAAACGATTGGCATCATATGCGTTACACAAATTTTACCTCTTCGTTGCCAGCGAGGGAGATCTTCTCCTTCTTGAAAACAGATGTCTCAAAATCGAGCAACACTGGCTTCTTAGACGCCGGCATCGACACCATGGGAGCGCCGAGAGAAGACCCCGAACCGACGCCGTTTGCATTTGCGCTGATAGCCATGAGCGACACTTGCTTGGAGGTGGAATAGAGAACTGGGTTGGGGTTGGGGTTGGAGGAGGAGAAGGAAGAGAGAATCTTTAGGAATCCGGAGTTTAGGGTTTTGGATGATGGAGTTCGTGTGGAGAGAGAGGGAGCAAAGGAACAAGAAGTAGCCGCCGACATTTCCAAACCTTTACGAGCAACGATAGCTGACACCTGTCAGATCTCGAAATGTGCTGCAGATGTGTACTCTTTGTCTTTGAGGTTTGCTTTATGTCTTAAATAGAGAAGGGCAATTGCTACTTACCCCCTATTATTTATACTAATATCCACTTATTCCCTTCTTATTTTCATAATATCTTGACATCACTTGAAATTAAAAATCAAAAGATTATTTTATAATTTGACATATTTAATATTGTTAAATAATTAACATTTTTACATTATTAATAATTCATTGTTTTAATTAAAAATATACAAATATACAAATAAAGATTTTAGATCTCAGTCCGGTTATTTATGTAGGACGAAAAATATCATGAATCTTCAAAAAAATTATAATTTGGGTAATCTTACAATACATGATCTCGTCAGGATATGAGATTTTTTACTATTTTTATTTTTCATATATTTCCAGTAGATTTTGAATTGTAATTTTTTTAAATTATTTTAGAAATTTTGGTTTTTTTAGTGTCAAATTATAGATATATAATAAATCATATTAGATTTTGAAACAACTTTATATAAAAAAATATTATATTTTATAATTTTATTCTTTTATAATTAATTATTTTAAAGAATTAAAAATTATGTAACATTATTAATAATTTTATAACAAGTGTAAATATATTAAAACATGAAATTATCTTGGTTATTGGAATATTATGAAAATAGTAAGTAGGTAAATGGAAATTTATTATTAATTTCCCCTGACACCTTTTAGACTCTTAAAATATCAAAAATACCCCTGGGCACTGAAACTGAGTTTAATAATTAAAATGCCAAAAATATTATGAAGAGACTCACTTAAATAAAGTAAGAGATTTTTGATACCAAATATAAAAAGTGAAAAGCCTTTATATATTTAACCAGGAGTGTTTGAAAAAAAAAAGTTGTGATATTAAAAAATTTTAAAATTAAAAAAATTATTTTAATCGCTGTCATGTTTAGTTTTAAGATTTTAACACATAGTTTCTTCTCGATGCATGATTTTTGTAATATTTATTTAAGGATAATGATATATTTATCAATATTTTTTCTAATTTTATCTCAACTCTCTCATTATAGTTATAGTAAGTTACAGTTACTTATTGTAGTTACAGTAAGAGATTGGGATAAAATTAGATAAAAATATTGGTAAGTTTAACTTTTCTGTTTATTTAATGGTTCCAATAATTTGAAATAGATATTTATCATCCATTTTGATTTCTTTTATACCCAAGTAATTCTCCATTTTTCATTCACATAACTTCTCTTCTTCTTTTTTGGTCAAAATCATTAACGTGCAGCTCTATTGCCTTATAAATAAAAATGGGGTTTTTATTTAAAAAACTCAAAATCATTAAAAATGTGATGAAAAAATCCAAGCGGAAAAAAAATAACACATTTGAGACTTGTTAATGGTAAAATTACCAAAAAGAACATTAAGTTCAACAAAACAACCATCATGCCTACCACAAGTTTCCTCAAGCGCAAGCGCACAATGTTCAAAGAGGCAGTACGCGATTTCTAAGGAAAAATAAATAAATTTGATATCTTTTATTTATTTATTATAGTTTTCAATTGAAAAAAAAAATTATCTCATAAAATATAATTTTTTTCATAAAAAGAATTATATATTATGTATTACAAGTATTACAAATACAATGATTGGTAGTTACAATGAAATCCAAAATAGGCTTAATTTCAGCCTAGCAGACCCTCTCGGCAGACCCTGAAATCAGACCCACAGAGCAGACCCTCACGGCAGACTCTGAGAGCAGACCCTGACGGCAGAGGCTGAGAGCAGAGGCTGAGAGCAGAGGCAGACGCTGAGAGCGGAGGCAGACGCTGAGAGCGGAGGCTGACGTTGAGAGCGGAGGCTGACGCTCAGAGGCAGAGCGGAGGCAGACGCTGATGAGCAGACCCTCACGAGCGGACCCTGAAATCAGCCCAAATCTTCACTATTCCGAGGCTTGTTGATGTCAAAAATATCCTTAAAACAAATTCGTCCCCTACCGAAGATGTAGTAGAACATGAGACGATTGTTTCTCAGGATACAACGGAAAACGAACAAGTAAGGGTACCACCGAACTCGTATCCAACGAACCACAAAAGTGTTTGAACTCTTCCAAAACCGAAAACAAAGAGAAACCGAAGCAAAAGTACCAAGCGCTTGGTGTATTATTTTCTCCTATCTTTTTTTTTTTTTCAAAACCGAAAACAAAGCTTGATATATAAAGGAAAAAAAATAAGATAAGTATGTCATTAATCATATTAATGAGGGACATTTCGATTGAAGTAACAAATAATTAAATGAATTAATTAACTTCATTAATGAGACATTTCGATTGAAGTACCAAATTAATTAATGAAATTAATTAACTTTTATGGAATACTTCAAAAGTTTTGGAAAACAAAAGGACTAGCAAAAATTGGCTGGGCCGGGTCCGCACAATTTTGTCCGGCATTCGTGTACGCAGGACGCGCGGGTGCACACGAGTCAGGCCTGACCGGATTTTGATTTGCACCCCCCCTGCGCACGCACGTAGAGAGTGCATCTATCCTTATAACACTTACACATCTACAAATGAGTAATTATATATAAAGACATTTTCTCTCTTATAGCTTTCTCATATGGGACAAACACATTTCCCTTTATTTTCCAACACCAATGGGTGAACTTTGAGCAACAATTTATCATTCACCCAAACACCATTTTAAGCATATAAATATACCATTTCGAACTACTCACGGAGGAGTATCTGAATCATTCAATAACAACCACTAACACGAAGTGGATCATGCTTAAAATTGTGCCTCAAAATGTTTACTCATAAGCATTTTCCAACAATCCCCCACGTGAATGAAATTGGCGAAAAACGTCAAATAAAAATATTTTATAAAACATTTTATTTTGACCTAGAAGAGTTCAACGGTTCAACACCTGCATAGGATAGGTGGGTCTCAGCCTTTGAACCTTCCCTTATGAAAATATATCTCATTTTCTGGCAGACAGTGGACGCGATGTCATTGAACTGTACTGCCGTTCATGAAAATGGAAAACATATATCACACAGATATTTTACCTAACACATCTGAGTTCTCATGATTATGTTCATTTTGGCCATGAACATCAACCTGGTTCTACAAGAGTTTCTAAGAATTGAGTCCCGTACAATTCCCTTTGAAGCGGCCCCACTTCTCTCTCACATAAGTGATTTATTATTTAAGAGTATCTCGTAATACTCCGCTCGGATTCCCGACGCATAAGAATCATTAAAAGCCTTTGCTTAACCTCTATTCATACGAGTATCACTGTTTTAGTTTACCATAGGAATGGACTAGGGGGTAACCCCCACAGTGAACCAATTATGTCTTTTACGAGTGGGTTGTCCCATTGAACCTAGATCTTGGGATCTCCAGTCAACAAGGTTGTGTTTTCCTTCGTAATCAACATTTATCTAACGGGCTTTAGTCTCATTCCCCTTGATGATTTCTCAACTAACTATCTGTTTAACCATTTGGTTAGCGAATCCGCAATGTTATCCTTTGACTTTACATAGTCAATTGAAATAACTCTGGTAGAGAGTAATTGTCTAACGGTATTGTGTCTACGACGAATATGTCTAGACTTACCATTATACATGTTGTTATGTGCCCTTCCAATTGCAGATTGACTATCGCAATGAATGCAAATTGCTGGCACCGGCTTAGGCCAATTTGGAATATCCTCTAGAAAATTTCGAAGTCATTCTACTTTTTCAGCACATAATTCCTACATAGGAATTCAGAATGTTTCCAAGCATCGATCGCACTGATCACTTGGATGTCAATCTCACCCTCCGCGGGTACATGAGCATCTTCCTTTAGGAACTTCGCAAGGTTCAACGTGGTCAAGTAAAAGAACATCTTCTGTTGCCACCTTTTGAAATTCTGACCAGTGAATTTTTCAGGTTTTTCAGCAACAGGATTGACATGGCTCACATGTCCAACATGTTGACTAGTCATAGAGGCAGCAACACCTTGGCCAGCCCCAGAGGCTGCCAGATTAAGCCCAGAGGCTGAAGCATGTTGGCCAGCCGAAGAGGCTGCCACAGCACTTTGGCCAGCCGAAGGGGCTGCCACATTTGGATCAACTGTGTTTGGACTGATTTCCATATCCACAGAACGAATTTGTTTTAAGACTGTATTACAAGTATTACAAATACAATGATTGGTAGTTACAAGGAAATCCAAAATATGCTTAATTTCAGCCTAGCAGACCCTCTCGGCCGACTCTGACGGCAGAGGCCGAGAGCAGAGGCAGACCCTGAGAGCGGAGGCAGAAGCTGAGAGCGGAGGCTGACGCTCAGAGGCAGAGCGGAGGCAGACGCTGATGAGCAGACCCTCACGAGCGGACCCTGAAATCAGCCCAAATCTTCACTATTCCGAGGCTTGTTGATGTCAACAATATCCTTAAAACAAATTCGTCCCCTACCGAAGGTGCAGTAGAACGTGAGACGATTGTTTCCCAGGATACAACGGAAAACGAACGAGTAAGGGCACCACCGAACTCGTATCCAACGAACCACAAAAGTGTTTGAACTCTTCCAAAACCGAAAACAAAGAGAAACCGAAGCAAAAGTACCAAGCGCTTGGTTTATTATTTTCTCCTATCTTTTTTTTTTTTCAAAACTGAAAACAAAGATTGATATATAAAGAAAAAAAATAAGATAAGTATGCCATTAATCATATTAATGAGGGACCTTTCGATTGAAGTAATAAATTAATTAAAAGAATTAATTAACTTCATTAATGAGACATTTCGATTGAAGTACCAAATTAATTAATGGAATTAATTAACTTTTATGGAATACTTCAAAAGTTTGGGAAAACAAAAGGATTAGCAAAAATTGGCTGGGCCGGGCCCGCACAATTTTATCCGGCATTCGTGTACGCAGGACGCGCGGGTGCACACGAGTCAGGCCTGACCGGATTTTGATTTGCACCCCCCTTGCGCGCGCACGTAGAGAATGCCTCTATCCTTATAACACTTACCCATCTACAAATGAGTAATTATATATAAAGACATTTTCTCTATTATAGCTTTCCCATATGGGACAAACACATTTCCATTTATTTTCCAACACCAATGGGTGAACTTTGAGCAACAATTTATCATTCACTCAAACACCATTTTAAGCATATGAATATACCATTTCGAACTACTCACAGAGGAGTATCTGAATCATTCAATAACAACCACTAACACGAAGTGGATCATGCTTAAAATTGTGCCTCAAAATGCTTACTCATAAGCATTTTCAATCATATTATTGATTTGTAAATCATAAACTTCAAAATAATTATAATTGTCAATATGTTTCGATAAAAAATAAGTAAAAAATATTTCATAAACTTCAAAATAAGTATGATTGTCGATATGTTTCGATAAAAAATAAGTAAAAAATATTCTTACATTTATAAGAGATCGATGATTTAAAACCAATCATATTCAAACATTCATATCTTGTTTATTCGGATTCTAAATTATAGTATGTAATATATCACCATAGACTTAACATCCATACCTACAACTTATATGAACGAACCTCTCTCATATTCAAACTTTCGCACGATCAAAATCAATCATAAAATCATTGTATTGTACATACTACACAACTTGGCGGCTTTCAGAGCTATTTTCTACTTGGATATCTAATTTATGATCCGTAAAACTCACCAAAACATATCGCGAATGCCTAAAATTATTCGGAATGAACCAAAGACTAATTCCAATTGAAAGATAATAGAATTCAACACTAATGTCAAAAGATATAATAATAATAATAATAATAATAATAATAATAATAATTTATTATTGAGCTTAGTCACATTTTAATAACCTTAGTCATGATCACATCTTTCAATGTTCTCACTCATATTCATATTTTCATGTTTCATTTAAGTTAGTCATAAATACATTTTTTCTAAGTCATATTGAGTTCAGTTACAGTCATATTTACTTAAGTCCCATTGAACTTGGTGAAAATCACATTTTATCTAAGTCACATTGTATTTTATCTTCATATTGAGTTCAACCGCAATTATATTACACCTATATTTTACCTAAGTCCATTTTTTAGTTCAGTCTCAGTCACAATCACATTGCTGCTTACACTCAGTCATAATGTTGATCCTCCGTCACATTGATGACTGAAAATATGACTTAGTAATATTGTTTATTCTCGATTATATTGTTGAACTTCAGTCACATTGCTGACTTTAAGTCATATTGATGTTTGAAGTTCTAGCTCAATTACAGTCTATTAACCTCAATCACAGTCACATTTTACCTCAGTTATATTGATGATTAAAAGTTATGTTATATATGCCTCAGTCAACAAACCACATTTGTGACTGAAAGTTGAACTCAATCAGCGTCATATTAAGCTTAGTCACAATTACTATAAAATTGAGTTTAAACACAAATATATTTTATCTATGTCACATTGATTTTAGTCATAATCACATTATAAATAGCATGAGACTCAAATACTTATTATTTAAATTTGATTCTTAATTATATTATCGATCCCTAATCACATTACTAACCTTGTTTTCGAACAATCTTTTCATCTCAATCTCCTCCTTATATCTTAAAAATTTGCTCATTATTTTCGATTGCTCTTGTTGTCGAAAACTGATCAACATCGTTTGGGCAGTCTATTGAATTTGGTCTCGCCCTTGTGTTCTGTTCTTTAAATCCAAACATGCCCTAATGTTCTATTCCTAATCTAACACTTGTTGATGACACATTATTAAATAGTTAATGCTTTTCCTATATAGATCGTGTTTATTAATAGCTTTTACATACCAGTGATTAGATTGAAAATGATTAAGGTTTTAACTCACATGTTAATTTTCATTGAATGGATTATTAGAAATAAATTGTTATTAAGAAAATGGTTGAATTTGAGGGGTGTTCACGGTCGGGTCGGGTTATTCGGGTCTTCTGATCCGAAATCCGAAATTTCAGAAAGTAATCCGCGCGGGTCGGGTCGGGTCCACACAACATTAAGTAAACATAATATATATAATTTTATTGATACAAATATGTTAAGAATGAAGTGTGGCCGAAATGGCAATCTAATCCATTAGTTTGGAGTATGTCGCATGTTCAAATCTCAACACTGTCAATTTTTTCCTATTTCTTTTAAATAAAAAGTAGCCAAATATGCTGGCAGAGAGATTCGAACTTGCAACAAAGGGCCACCGGAGCACACACTGCCAATTTAGCTACGAATTTTTGTTGTCAAAGTGTATCATTAAAAATATATATACTATTAATATAATATCATTCACATCGGGTCGGGTCGGGTCGAAATTAGAATTTTAATTTTATAAACCTGACCGGGTTAGGTCGGGTTGTTGCGGGTCGGGTCGGGTCTCGGGTTGACCCGACCCTATGAACACCTCATAGAATTTGGATTTCAAAATTATAGTAAATTGAACCTTAAAGCTAATATCACATCAACAAATAAAACAAACAGATACTATCAAATTTCTACTCAAAAATTAATTAAAGTGTAATAATTTTTTTTTTTTGAAATATTAAGTTTTTCATTCGAAATTCAAAAAATGTTTACTTTTCCACCTACACATTAATAATATTAGATTTTTACTGACATCATAAGGGGATTTTGGTCATTTGATAACATATGAGTAGAAAAATGAACGTTCTTAGAATTTCTGTAACAACTCGAAATTTTCGGAGTATTTATAAAAATCTAGGTTCAACATAAATATCTTGTGATATTGACGAAGTCAAGAATACTATATTTTGATATTGAAAAATATATCGTGATGATTTAATGATGTGTTCAAAAGTCTCGGGATTTCGTGAAATTGGAAGGATCAAATACGTGAATTTTTATCATAATTTAATCGATTAAAGTTTTATTTTTTTCGACTATAAAAATAGTAAACGAATTCTGATTGAGCTAATTTTTGAACTGTTGGACTTGTTTTTTCGAGACGAGCAACTTTTATATTGAGGACTTTTCGAAATTTTGAGGACAAGGGTGTAACACCCCGAAATTATTTTTACCCATACTTTAAATTATTAATTTTAGTGTGTTGAAACTTTAGGATTTGATTGATTAGTTTACAAAATTTAGATGTGAAAATGATAAAAGGGATAATTTTAGGGGAATAATTGATAATTGCCTTATAGTATATAAAATAAACACACACCAACCCTAAGTTTGCCAGCAACCTTTTCGTGAGAGAGAGAAAAAAAATAGAGAAAAAAAGAGAGAGACCTCTCTCGATCTGTCCGATCCGAAGCCAACTTTGATCGAGTCTTTGAGAGAAAACGTAGCTTTCGACGAGATGATTATTTTGACGGTGGTTTCATCTCGGGAAACTTCTTATTTTCGTAGAAATCCCGGTAAGAAACTTTTTATGGTTTTTCTCGATTTTCCGTTGATCTGGAACTCCGATTGACAAACCGTCAGCAGCTTTGGAACCGGGAGGGTGAGAGGAAGATTCGGCTGCCAAAAATTTTGGAGTTCGGCCGGCGTGTGGCGCTCACACGCACCTTACGCATAGGCGCGTGAGGCCCACACGCGGCATGAACGAGCGGCGCGTGGCCCACACTCGCCGGAGAGTTTGTCGCCACCGAAAAGTCTTCCTCCGTGATTTCCCGATCATTCCGAGTAGTAACGGACCTCGGAATCTTAATTTTCGTATAATTTATCGTTGTATTCGGTTTATGCATATTATGTGTTTCGAAACATAAATAACTTTAAAGTATGATTAGTTTACATGCTTAGACCATATAATTGATTGCCTTGTGGTTGGAAGTAAATGACAAATTTAATCGGAGAATATGGTCGAGTAAGATTATGTGTGTGAAATTATTGTGTGCCCGAGAATTGGACTAGTGATGTTGGATTAAATTGTGGATGTGTATGTTGTGAATTGAATATGAATGTAAGTTAAGCATCATGGGTTGTATAATGGATGTCTGTATTATAAACGAAACTTTTCCGAAATTTCGTTAGGATTACGAGAGCGACCGAATCACGTTTCTTGCATATTCTTTCATATATTCTAGTTAGGATTATATTCCTTATAGTAAATTCTTTTGTCTCTTTAGGTGATCATGATACCGTAAGCGGAGATAGTCCTGCTGCATAGTTCCTTACTCTGTAGTCAGCTCACCAGGTGTGTGGATAAGCTTGTAACATTGATGTTTTCCAAAGTATATAATATGTATATTTTCTTAAAATAATTTTCAAGGTAATGCATTAAATGATTTTTTTGTTTTAGAAAATTTATATTTTTCTATAAAGTATGGATTAAATATTGATTATGTTGAAATCATGTGTTTGTGATATATGAGAAACTTGCATGATTTGAGATATATGAGCATGTGTTTTAGAAATGATTTTTATGTTATGATGCACCCTGTGTACTTATATGTGCCAGATTATTTGCCGTGAGACGAGGTCTCATGTTGCCAATTTTTTCTCCGGATGTCAGTTATTGCCGTAGGGATGCCCCATGTTACCAGCTTTGCCGTATTGTCACGAGAGTGTGCATATAGATGAATCAACAACTTTATTATTACAGAGTATTCTTGAATAGAATGAGATTTATGATTTCAAGTAAATGTTTGATATATTGATGTACAACTTATGTATTTATTTATATTATGAAAGACTTATTCGATCCGCCACAACACTAAGCTGTGATCCATTGCACTAAGCGTGAGCTTACCCATTTCCTAAAATTTTACAGGTTAAGCTGATTAGTAGATCATTCATTTTTTCATCTGCTGTTTCATCATCATTTCCTGCCAGTAGAGAAAGATTGTGCCAACAGTAGAGTGTCTTCGTTATATTTGGGATCATAGTTATGGATATGTCATTCTTGAGTACTATTATTATTTGGTTATAAGCACTGAGCCTCTATTTGATACAGAGAGTATTTACATATTTTAGCTTGGATATTTCTTTTGAATTAGATCATAGAGATCCTTTTTTTATGATGATATTTTCAGTTTAGATTTTCCTTTGTATATGGAGGATTAATCTATATTACAGGGGAAACTCCGTCCATTTCAAGTCTTTGTCTCACCCCTACCTTACTTAAGGAAACAAGTGTGACATTTAATGGTATCAGAGCACTAGGTTCATAGATTCTATATACATTTCTTTTTCTTAGTTAGTTATTATATGTTTACTAGCGGTTGACATATTTCATGTGTTTTTAGATGCCTCCGCGTTCCAGAGTTCGAGGCACAGGTCGAGTCTGTACTCGTAGGATAGCAGATGTTGGCCAACCTTCTAGGGCACCTCCAATTGATGATGAGGTTAATTCTTATGTCAGGGAACCCTTTGAAGGGAACTATATTCCTGTTGTACGAGATTCGCTAGCCTCGTTTTTCAGAGATAGTACCTCATTTCATCATCCTCCTAGAAGTAATGTTCCTCCAGCCCATGCGGCACCTCATGGAAGTATTCCAGCACCTCCACAACATCCTCCACATCCTCCAGTGAATCAGGGTCATCCTACACCTCCCCCGGGTTTTTATCATCCACCTTATTATGCTTCTCCGCCACCAGGTGTTCCTCCTAATGTTTCTCTTGGTGCTTACACTTATCCGTATTACTATCCTCCAGTATGTGGTCATGGTCCAGCTCAGGTAGCTCCTATAGTTAATGAAGATAATATTGTTAAAAGACTGAAAGAAAATAGAGCTGTTGAGTTTGATGGAAATAATGATCTCATAGTAGCTGGGACTTTCTTAGACAGAGTTGAGAAGGCTTTTGAGCTGATGAGATTGACTGATGAACAGAAATTCCACCATGTGTATCGAATTTTGACTGAGCATGCTGATAAATGGTGGAAGAGTGTAAGAGGTAAATTCTCAGAGGCTAATGTGTTGACTTGAGAAGTTCAAGAGGGAATTCGTGGGAAATTATATGAATTCTACTTTTATGGATGAGAAGATGAGGGAAATCTACATGCTGACTCAAGGTAACCGCACAGTAGATCAGTATGACACTCTCTTCCATGAGTTGGTGCAGTTTGTTCCATATTTTAAGGACCATGAACAAGGCAAGATGGATCATTTTCTTAACAGTCTGAATGCAGAATTGAGATCTAGAATCCGATTGTTTCCTTGAACAATTTGACAAAGATGGTAGATTTTGCTAGAAAAACAAAGTTTGCAGAAAGAGAGTGGCAAGTTGGGCTAGATTATCAGATGAGGAATAGAAATAAGGAGCATCGATCCTTTGGAGAAGGAAGTCAGAGTAAGAATGAGAGTGACCCAAGACCCATGATAGTTATCAGATGAGTTTTGGCCAGCCGCAGAAACAAGCTAGATCTACAGTTAGTCAAAGTGCAGTGAGAGCACCATCTAGTGAGACTTATAGTGGTCAGCAATGTTAGTATCTCTAAGACATGCCCAAGATCCTAAACATGATTTGCGTGTGAATAATCAAGTAAAGTTACGGAAATACTTACATTGATGTCATTGGTGAATCTTTGGGAAGCGACCTAAGAGATTCCTGGATATGTTGGCAGTAAATACGATCATCGGACTATCTAAACACGTGCGTACCCTGTACCACATTCTCACCGATTTACAAGACATGGTTGGCTTCTAGCAAAGCACCGTGCCAATCCAATTCTCCAGAAATATCCTCCGAGGAATATAATCTGTATGAGACGTAGTAATACAATGTAATATGTAATACGATCCAGTATCGGATGTCACATGCTAGGCCTAGGGCTGGCTCTGTGTCTGCCCCATACGAAGCATATATCGGATCCTGCGTAACTAGTCTATGTAATCGGATAATCATGACCTAGTCATAATATCCCGATAGCTATAGCATTTAAGAGTACTAGTTTTATATCATGTTTGATCATCATCTACATATGACTGAAGTGATACTCCTATCTTGACATCACATCCAATACACTACGATTCTCAGTAAACCCAATAGAGGTGTACATATAACCTGTTAAAGCTCCAGACGACCAATATTAAAGTAAACTGATTGTCGTAAGTAATAGCGATGCAACTCTCAGGTTAAAGATCACATACACCTACCCTGATTCGGATTCCCATAGACACATAGTCATAATACCAATGGGACTCCAATGGGGTCTATCCAGAGCGAACCTGTTCCCAGTCCAACGGCTAACATAACCTCTTATTACACTTGCATGAGTATCCAATACCTAAATATATGAGAACTATGCCGTTAAGCTTCCATAACGCGCTCTAGTGTAATACTAGTCTATTCCGCATTATCGATGTCCAGTCTCGATAATACTACGACTAGGGATATTTAATGATTAAACCGTTCATGGATTAATACTGTCTCATATCTTATTAATCTGATTTAACCATATGGACTTTTATCATTATATATATCCAAGTAATCCAATTACAATAATGATAAAATAGCAATTTTCTTTTGTCACATAGTTAATTTGTACTAAAACACCATGTTCTTTACAAATAGTGATGTTATAGGTCATAATTGCCCAACAATCTCCCACTTGGCCTATAGCCAATCACTCAAGTATCTAATACTTGAACTATGTACATGTCGCTCAAACTTTTGCTGAGAAATAACTTTCGTCAGCAGATCTGCAATGTTTTCATCTGATGCGATCTTCTCTATCTTCATATCATCACGATGTATGATCTCACGAATCAGATGGAAACATCGAAGTACATGTTTGGATCGTTGATGTGACCGCAGTTCTTTAGCATGTGCTATAGCCCCGTTATTGTCACAATATAAAGGTACGGGCTCAGCTGCTAACGGAACTACTCCTAATCCAATTAGGAATTTACGGATCCAAACTGCTTCTTTTGTTGCCTCAGCTGCAGCAATATATTCTGCTTCTGTTGTTGAATCAACAACAGTCTTTTGCTTGGAAGATTTTCAGCTTACTGCTCCGCTGTTCAAGCAAAATATGTACCCTGATTGCAACTTACAGTCGTCTTTATCGGTTTGGAAACTTACATTGGCGAACCCAGTCACCTCAATTTCTCCTTCCCCATAGATTAAGAAAGCTCATTAGTTCATCTAAGATATTTAATGATGTTTTTTACAGCAATTCAATGACCATCACCTGGATCGGCCTGATAGCTACTGCACATTCTCAAAACATATGAGACATCGAGTCGCATATATATTATGGCGTACATGATCGATCTGACTACAGAAGCATACGAGATCTGAATCATTGCATCTCTCTCATCTTGAGTTTTAGGAGACATATCCTTAGATAAAGAGACGCCATATAACACCGAAAGCAGCCCCCTCTTGGACTGATCCATGTTGAATCTCTTCAACACTTTATCAATGTACGAGCTCTGGGAGAGTGCTAACAGTTTTCTAGATCTATCCTGGTAGATCCTTATTTCTAGAATAAAGGCTGTTTCTCTCAGGTATTTCATGAAGAATTTGAATGAGAGCCAAGCTTTCACCGATTGTACCATGAGAATGTCATTGCTAGAGAGCAATATATCATCAACATATAGGACAATGAATGTCAGTGCGCTCCCACTAACCTTCTTATATACACAAGAATCATATTCGTTTTGAATGAAACCATATTCTTTTATGATCTTATCAAAACGTTGGTTCCAAGAACGCGATGCTTGCTTTAATCCATAAATTGATCAGTTTAACTTGCAAACCTTGTTTGCATGTTTTGGCACGACAAAATCATCAGGTTGTTGCATATAAACATCCTCCAAAAGTTTTCCATTAAGGAATGCGGTTTTGACGTCCATCTGCCATATTTCATAATTGAAATATACAGCAATAGCAAGCATTATCCGAATGGATTTTATCATGGAAACATGTGAAAAAGTTTCATCGTAATTGACACCATATCGTTGACGATACCCTTTCGCTACAAGCCTATCTTTGTACGTTTGTATGTTGCCTTCCATGTTTGTCTTCCTTTTGAAGACCCATTTACAACCAATAGGCTTAATGCCTTCTGGTGCATCAACCAGTGTCCAAACTTGGTTGGTATACAAGGAATTTATTTCGGTCTTCATGACTTCTTGCCATAAAGTGGAGTCGATACCTTGTATCGTTTCCTCATACATAGCCGGTTCATCTTCCTCAATAAGATTAATGTCTACATGAGGTGAGATCAGAAACCCATACCTCTCATGTTATTTTCTGACTCTCACTGACTTACGTGGTTCTTGTGTATTTGAAGATTGTGGAACAGTCTCATCCTTGATGAACTGTTCGTGTTCTGTGAGGGGATCGATGTCGGGAACAGTATCACTCTGATTTTCATCGAGTTCTACTTTCCTCTCACTTACCACTGCATTTATGAATTCCTTTTTTTAGGAAAACTGCATGAAGAGCAACAAATATTTTGTTCTTTTGTGGGTTGTAGAAGTAATATCATTTGGTTTCCCTAGGATAACCTACAAATAGACACTTATACGATTTGGGTTCTAGTTTGGTACCATCCAAACGTTTAATATATGCCCAGCATCCCCAAATCTTCAGGAATGAGAAACCCAATTTCTTTCCTGTCCATATCTCATATGGTGTATGTCCAACAGACTTTGACGGAACCTTATTCAAAATAAGTATTGCACTTTTTAATGTGTATCCTCAGAAGGAAATTGGTAGCTCTGTGCGACTCATTATTGACCTTACAATGTCCAACAAAGTTCGGTTTCTCTGTTCGGACACACCGTTCAATTGAGGTATTCCGGGAGGAGTCCGCTGTGAAAGAATACAATATTCTTTCAAGTAATCTTGAAACTCATTACTTAAGTATTCTCCACCACGGTCCGACCGTAATGTTTTAATACTTTTGTCAGTCTGTTTTTCTACTTCGTGTCGAAACTCTTTGAATTTCTCAAAAATTTCTGACTTGTGTTTCATAAGATACACATAACCATAACACGATGGATCATCCGTAAATGTTACGAAGTATTCGTATCCACCTCTAGCCTGGCTAGACATAGGCCCGCATACGTCACTATGAACGAGGGCTAACATCTCGGTGTCACGTACACCTTTACCACTAAAAGATGTTTTAGGCATTTTGCCTAATAAACAAGATTCGCAGACATCATATGAATTATGATCAAATCTGTCCAAGTATTCATTCTTCGAAAGAGTGGATATACGAGTCTTGTTAATGTGTCTCAGACGACAATGCCACATATAAGTTCCATCTATTTTACTCAATTTGATCATTTTGTTTGTTATGTTATATGTTTGAGATTCGTTTATATTCAAAATATAAAGTCCATTATTAACATTTGTTGTACATATCAAAATATCATCTTTATATACAAAACACCCAGTATTCCTGAATACAAAGGTATACCTACATCGGATTGAACTAGATACATAGATGATGTTCATAGTCAAACTAGGTACAAAATAACAATCAACTAATGTAAGTACATGCCCCGAGGGCAAATTCAAAATATAGGTGCCAACGGCCAAAACAGTGACTCTCGTACCATTTCTGATTCATAGGTCAATCTCACTTGAAGCCAGTATCCTGCTAATTTGTAGATCATGCACATCAGTACATATGTGAGTACCATATCCAGTATCAAAAATCTAATTTTTAAAACCAATTGTGGACATGTTTATTTCAATAACAAACATACATGAAGCCGGAGCCTTGCCCGCCTTCGCTTCCTCCAAGTCCACCTTGTACTTACGGCAGTCACGCTTCCAGTGACCCCGTTTGCCATAATGTAGGCAGACGTCTTGGGATTTGTCATTGGTCTTCCCAGAAGACTGTGACGGTTTAGTCTTGCCCTTCCTTTTCTTTTTCTTCACACCCCCAGAAGCCTTCGGCCAAGCCTTGGCCTTCGTCGGTATCGAAGTAAGATGCGTCTCGCGCTTCTTGCTGTAGGCATTGCATTTTTGCATATCAGCCCGATGATAAGTCTCATATGGAGACAACTACTTCTTTAGTCATGAAAGCCGCGGGAAACGAACGTTGGAAGGGTAAAGTTGGAAAATAGAATTTTTGTTGGATTTTATCTGAGTTGTTTAGCTTCGGCTGCTTGTTAGACTTCCGTTTCAAAGCTTACCTAAGGCCCAAAACCCAAACCAAACCCAAACCAAACCCAAAATACCCAAGTCAAACCAAGTCAAACCAAGCCCATGCCTAAGGAGGGGGATTCACGCCTATAGTGCCTTTATTTAGGTATATGCACAGTTATCACATGTTTAAATCAAATAAAATCCTTACCTAAATAAAAGAAATCAAATCAAATCCCTACCAAATCAAATCCAATCACAAATCCAAATTAGGAGATCTATTCCTTATTAGAAACCAATTAAGATATTCTCTCATACTCAAATTAGGAAAGTCTTCTCTCTTTGCCTATAAAAAGAGGCATTCACTCCCATTCACAACCCTGACAGATATCCTTCTCTCAAGCACGTCCAAGCACTTGGTAAAGCCTCCTTTGCACGCCTAAAACCCTTCCAATAGCCTCCATTGCCTCAACACCAAGCCAACAAGCCCTCCAATTGCCGCATCTTCTCTTCTTCACCAACACCACTCACGCCCAAGCCCTTTTCACAGCCCTCCATTGCCGAGTTCCAGCCACCATTCACAGCCCTAAAATACCTTAAAATAAGCCTCAAATACAGCCCCAAAGTCGCACAAAAGACCCCCATTCACAGCTCCAATTCAGCGCCCAAAACAGTCCCGAAACACCCCTCACTGCACCTTAAACTGCACAGTTTCGTTTCCTGTTCTGGTCAGTTTTTGTTGCGTCTTTAACCCATAAAACAGTCCTAAAATCACCTAAACACCATCCCAAAAAGCTCCATAAAGTTTCCCTAAAAAATCCCCACAAACGCACCTCTCTAAGCCTTCAAAATCACCCAAAACAGTCCGCTAAACCATCAAGAGAGTGACCTGAAACGTAGCAGCGAAGCAGCAGCGAAACGGACTTGAAACAGCAGCCCGAACAGCAAAACAACGAGGAAAGACGTTGAGTTGGTGAACTAAAAGAGTAGCGGATCATTCACCCTTCCAACAGACGTGTAACGCCCTTTCTTAGACGACAAAAGAGGTTAGACCTGAGGGCACATTTTTACTTATCTTCTTTATTTTTGTTTTATTTATTTTGATATATAATTGCATGAGAGTCGTTTGAAGCATGATGTGATTGTTGGATGAGCGGGATATGTGTTCCCTTTTGTGGTATATCGGATGGAAACCCGGACGTAAATTCCATAGCCGATTCCGAATGGACGGTAATATGGTCTGTACTCGGGATACAATGCCACGTACCACTTAAGATACATGTATCTCGTCTCATCCAAATTTGTATTTGAGCATGCTATAGTCTTTAGGTTATTTGTTTATTATTTAAAGCATGGTTTAATTTAGTTTGTTATTCATTTGTTAAAGCATGTTTAGGTTGTTCATTATGCATGTTCTTAGTTTATGATGCGTTTGGGTAATGATTTATACATGTTGATTTAATGGTTCAATATGCTTGTTGTGTTACATTGCGTGGAATTATTTGGATGAAAGCATGTTAGATCTAAGTACCCTTGAGCATGAATGATGAATAGATTCAGTTAGTTTATTGCACAAATTATATCATCACAAGTGACATAAGTAAGGGACCATTCCGAACCCAACGGTTTGAGGTCTTCCCTTGCGAGGGGTGAGTGCGGCCTTAAATCTTTGTCCCGGTTCACACCGGGTGGCGACTCCATGTTATTTCATACTTCCCAACTAGGCCGCGAGCCTATAACAGCGTCGTCCAGGTTCTGTTGTCTACATTTGCCTTTCAGAAGCTCTGGCTCTGCCTCTTTCAGCATAGTCATTAACTCTCTAAGAGTTTTCTCTTGGTTCATCATATTGTAGTTCATGATGAATCCGCCCTAGCAGTCGGGAAGAGACTGTAAGATCAAATCTATGGAAGTCTCGGCCTCGAAGGTAATGCCCAGCTGACCTAGCTGTTCAATATCAGCAATCATCTGTGACACGTAGTGTTTGACAGATGTACCATCTGACATACGCGAGCGAAAGAGCTTCTTTTGCAAATCGTACTTCTGAGATCTAAGATTAAATCTATGAAGACTCCTTCAATTTCAACATCATGTTATAATGATCCAATCCTTTGTTCTGACGATGAAATTGAAGAGTCATTGCAACAAGCATAACGGATTGAGCAGTAAAGTTATCATCACAATGAGTATTCCAAAGCTCATGCTCTATTGGCTGCTCAAGTCCGGGCTCAGGCCCTAGAGGTCTTTCTATAACATAGAGTAACTTCTTAGCTCCCAGGACTATCCTGAGATTCATTTCCAAATTTGGAAAATTTGCACCGTTAAAGACATTCTCTCCCATGATTATGTCTCTAACGCTAATCTTTCCAGCCATCTTGATTGTTATAGTCTAACTATCCAATCAAATATTTCGCGTACACTCAAATGCAATGGTTACTATAGTCCAACTATATAACCAACTACACATGAAGTAGTGTTGAGTACAGTCTAACAGTTCAAAGAAAGTAATAAAATAATATTAGTCCAACTAATACATATAATAACGAGAAATTATAATAAAGAGCGTGCATTAGCGAGTATTAAACGAAATTACAAATTTAATACTAGTCTCCCACTATTTTTCGGCGAGCCTCTAACCCTCTGTTGAGTACTCGGGAAACTTAGTTTCCTAGTGGGCTAGGATCCTGTTAAATAATACACAACCTTAACTTTGGCCTACAAGCTGTATAAAACTTAACTAGGTAAATCTCTAAGATAAATTGGATCTCATCCAATTCCTAGATCCGGTAGGTGGACATCCAAGTCCAAAACATATATCCAATATATTTCCAAACATGTTTCCTATGAATAAACTAAGTCTTGGCTTTGGCTTAACAAGCTTAATGATTCCAGTTAAGCGCGACCCATTGATAGTGGGAAAGCTTCGTAATCCTCGTCGATGAACAGAAGTGACCTTGACTTTGGCCAACAAGTCACAACTGCCCAAGACATGTGATATATAACAAAGCTTTCATGGTTCAAACACATCCGTGATGGACAATGATCTTGACTTTGGCCAACAAATTAAAGCCAATCTTGGATCTTGAGAGAGAACCACTCAATGGAAGGAAAACACTTAATATAAAAGTGAAGGTGTTTTTCGTAAATTGGTAACCAAATTATTATCTTTGATTAGGTCTCATCATACACCCTTAAACATGCATTCTAAAAGTATAATAAGGCGCGATAAATTTAATAATGATATGCGGATGAATATTCACAATTTATTCCTAGAACAAATCTCTCTATTTCCTCTCTCCCGCTAGCACTTTACATTCTTCTATACCCAATTACATAACACTATAAGAAACCTCATTTACATTGAGGGGAATTGGTGAGACGAGAAATACAATGAGAATGAGAGGTGATAGGCTGGACGCGCAGGTCCAATTTCAAATAAATATCATATTTACAACAATTTCCAAAATTGCCCCACCCATCTAATATCCATCTGATATACATTATTCAACAAATACATCCAAGTATTAACACATAGCATGTTTTCAATCAATCTAATCCAATTAATTAATTCTTCAATTAATGACCATCAAATGTTCATACAATGATTTGATTTGCGCGAGTTCAACTCGTTTAAGAATAAATACTCAAAATAAGTATTCTTGAATTATATCGAACTATAATTTTAAATCCAATTTAAATTGTATCCAATACTAATTCATGTTTAATTCCAAATTAAACAATTACACCTATTATAGTGCCTTTTTAGACTTGGATTCCAAATCCAATCCAAATGGGTCTCAAAGGCCCAATTAGCATCCAATGCCAATTCAATTAAGTCCAATGAGCTTTTAATTAATTCTTTAGGCATGTAATTTTGGTCATTATGGATCAAACCCATAATGCCTTAGCCCATTTAGGATTCACCCTATGCCAAAAATCAATTTTGGCCCAATTAAGTAATTAAAGGCACAAAAGTCATACTTTGGCCTTTATGGAAATGGTTTAGACCCAATTGGTTCCAACCCGATTGTCCACAACCATACTTGGCCCAACCAAGCTCATTAGACAAAATACAACCACATTATATTAATGTAATATTCCAAACATCATATTAATTCAATTTAAGTGTATTTAACACAACTAATTAATTAATCTAATATTTTCAAAATATTAATTAATCTAATTAATCATGCTTATCATTTCAATTTATGTCCAACACAAATTGAAGCACAGTATCGAATTTGGGTAATAATCTGAGGGTTGAGGCCAGCATTGGTGTTAGATTCAGGTATTAATTTGAGGGTTGAGGCCCACATTGATGTTGGTATTGAGGAGGAATCCCAGGGTTGAGGCCTGTAGGCACTGCATTTTTACACATAAGACCCGATGATGAGCCTCATTTGAGGCACTACCTTTTGAGTCACGGAAGCCGCGGGAAACGGATATCGGAAGGGGAAATTCAGAATAAACAAGCTCACTGTCTTCGTTGGTGTTGCGTTCGTTACTTCGTTCGAACGGGAAACAGATTGCGGGCGTTCGTGCGCGTTCGGGAAGCGTTCGAACGGTGTCGGTAATTCTGGTTTTGCTGCTAGCCTCACAACCAGCCCATTAGCTCCCCAAAGCCCATAAAACACATCCCAAATAAATAAATAAATATTAAATTAATATTAAACATTAAAATAAAACATTTAAACCATTTACCAATTAAAATAAACAATTACCAACTTAAACTAAAATCATGCCTAAATTAAACAAATCACATACTAAATCAAAATATAATCATACCAATTAAAATCAATCTTAACCAATTAAAGCCAATCATATATTTGACTTCCTAATCTAATAAGATATTTAACCAATATAAAATATTGTATTCCTAAACCAACACAAATTAAATATTGCAACTTCCTAAATTAAAATATCTTGTCCCCCCTCAATCTTGTGTGGGCCTTTCTCACCTCTCCTAATTTGGAAACAAGATCCCTTCCCTTGTCAACCCTAGCCATTCTCTATATAAACAACCCCTAACCAAGGTAGCCCGTGCAGTGAGCAGCAAAACAGGAGCCGAATAGGAGCAGAACGGAGTTCGAATCGTAAGCAAAGCAGCGAAACAGTGAGCTAGGACGTTGAACCAGCGGACCAGAAAAAAGTTGCGGAGCTTTACCCCCCCTTTCGATTTCCGTGGAACGCGAGTCCGAGAGACGGCTTAAAAGGTTAGACCTGATGGTATCTTTCACACTTATTCTCATTTTATTTTCTGTCATTTATTTTGATTATTTTTCTGTATTTGTGGTATCCGTTGTGTGTATGATGTATGTTGTGGGTATTGGATGAATGAGAGATGTGTCAACTCTCGCGGTATATCGGATGGAAACCCGGACATAAATTTCATAGTCGATTCCGAATGGACGGTAATATGATCTGTACTCGGGCCACAACTCCACGTACCACTTGGGTAAAACGGAACCATCTTTCTTTTGTTTGTTGCTTTTGTTTATTTAGTTTTCTTTACTTGAATTCAATATGTTGTTTAGTTATGCATGATTCAACCAAGCACATGGGCTTAGTGAGTTAGTTCAAAGGTCCTCCATTTGGGAGACAAAGAGCCGAAAAGGCCACCTTTGTGACACTACTTCGCCGCGCCGGTTGATGTTGTTCGGTTGGATGCGAGATCCGTTCAATCGGGCATACTTAGTTTGATGTTATTGAGTTTATCTTTCATGTATGGTTCAATCAAGCGCATGGGCTTAGTAAGTGGAATGAAAGATCCCTTATCGGGAGTGGTTAAAACCCGTTACCACGATGCTTTGCCGCGCCGGTTGATGTGTGTTCAGATTGGATGTCAGATGTGTTCAATCGGGCATACTTGGTTGATGTGATTGGTTCTATTCTTGTATGAGTGATGTGACGCGCATGGGCTTAGTATGTTGGTCTAAAGGTCCTCTCTTTGAGAGATCAAGAGCCCCAAAAGGTCACCTTTATGGCAGTACTTCGTCGCGCCCCTTTTATTTTGTGTTTATGTATTGCGTCTCATTTCATGCATCAGGTCTGTTCCCGTTCGAACGCGTTTACGAACGCAACTCGAACGCGCATGTGTTTTTGCCTTATTATGTGTCAGGTCTCGTATCCATTCGAACGCGTTAACAAACGCCATACGAACATGAGCTTTCTGTCTCATCCCCGTTCGAACGCGTTTACGAACGCCACTCGAACGTGAGCATTCTGTCTCATTTCCGTTCGAACGCGTTTACGAACGCTACTCGAACGTGAGCATTCTGTTTCATTTCCGTTCGAACGCGTTTACGAACGCTACTCGAACGTGAGCATTCTGTTTCATTTCCGTTCGAAAGCGTTTACAAACGCTACACGAACGCGAACACACTGAACTGAGTTTTTTCATTAGATTTCATGCATAGTTTTCCTAGTAGCTATCTCCACATGTATAAATGCAAATATGTTGATGTATTACAATTCATATGCTTGTGTCATGATAACATTTGAGTATTATTTCTTGCGGTATCGGATGGAAACCCAGACGTAAATTCCGTAGCCGATTCCGAATGGACGGTAGTGCGGTCTGTACTTGGGCTACAATTCCACGTACCACTTGGAAAAGTGCCCATATGTGTGCTTGTATGGTTACCATGTGTGCTTGTATGGTTAATATGTGTGCTTGTGTTTTCCTGAATGTGATATGTAAATTAAGTTGTATGTTCGCTACTATCTTGATATATGTTAAGCATGCAACTTTAAATATGAGATATATGTAAAAGCGTACACATAAGTTTTATTTTGCATATGAGAATTTAGAAGCATGATACTATTGGAAATAAGTGTTACTTAAGCTTAGTTAAATTATTACATGAATCCTTTCATTACAAGTGACATAAGTAAGGGACCATTCCGAACCCAACGGTTTGAGGTCTTCCATTGCGAGGGGTGAGTGCGGCCTTAAATCTTTGTCCCGGTTCACACCGGGTGGCGACTCCATGTTATATAATCCTTCCCAACTAGGCCGCGAGCCTAGGAACGGCGTCGCCCAGGTCCTGTGTCCCACAAGGCCCACATGAGTTTGAGTTTTGGGAATGGATCTCAGGGGGTGAAGCCCATATTATCAGAAGATGACGGAAGAATTCTGTGGAATGAGTGAAAAAAAAAAAGAGAAAAATGAGAGAGAGAAATCTTTGATAGTTAGACATGTGTCCGGTGATGACATTGTTTGCTGTAGGGAGAAGCTTTAGAAACGATAAGTGCGAGACATGCTCTCGTCCGGTATTCTGAATGGATTGATCTCAACTGGACTCGCGAGCACTTGATTACAGGATCTCAACAGTGGAAACCTGAGTGATTGGCAAGATGACTAGCCGAAGGGATGATGGATCGGTGCATGACCGTTTGCCTGGATGTCCACCCTGGTTTACCGATGCTACGATATTTGATATGGTTGGGAACAAAGAAAGTCTCTGAAAAGAAAGGAAAATAGACCGCATATAACCGATAAGCGTGAAGCTACCCATGGGCGAGTATTAGGACCACCATGAGGAGAAATGTTACCTTAAAGGGTAGGTGTGTCAAAAAAAGGGAAAAGAAAAGAATGAAAAGAAAGAGACAAGAAAAAAAGAAGAAGACCATATCATGTTGAGTATGACGAATTAATCACAGAGTGTGATCGAGACATCTAGTTTGGTTAGACCCACCAATCCGATTCTCCGAAACGAAATCATCGAGTTAGTTCACTTAAGGAATAAACTGCGAAAGAGCCCTGACACACACACACTAGGAGTCTAGTTCAGATCATCTACTCAGAGGATCGGAGTTGAGTGTATCAAGTACTTTGAAGGTTCTTAGGTTTCGATGCGAAAGCATTCGTTGAGGACGAGAATATGTCTAGCTATCAAGATTATCTCATGAGAGGCAATTTAATATGTTGAAATGACACATTAGCATCAGCATCAGTCTTACCGGGTATGGCACTCTTGGGGCGAGGCCCACATTATCATTATTTGTCTGGTCGAGTATGGCACTCTGGGGGCGAGGCCCATTTCAGTATCAGTTTGGGACGAGGTCCATATCAGTATCAGTTTGGGACGAGATCCATATCAGTATCATTTTAGGGCTAGGCCCACATCAGTATCAGCATGGGGGCGAGGCCCATATCAGTATGGGGCTAGGCCCATATCAGTATCAGTTTTGGGGGCGAGGCCCATATCAGTAACAGTTCGGGGGCGAGACCCATATCGTCATCAGAACCAGTCTTGCCGGGTATGGCACTCTAGGGGTTGAGGCCCACGTCTTTATCAGAATCAGTCTTGCCGGTATAGCACTTCAGGGTCGAGGCCCACATCATATCAGCAGTTTTGGGGATGCATCCCAGGGTTGAGGCCCATATTTTATCAGCATTTTTAGGGATGCGTCCCAGGGTTGTAAACCCATATCATCAGCAATTTTTGGGATGCGTCCCAGGGTCGAGGCCCATTTTGGCAGCGTTATCGGGATGCGTCCCAGGGCCGTGAGCCCCCGTTGTCGGTTGCAGTTATCGGGATGCGTCCCAGGGCCGTTGGCCCCCTGCACCTTTAGTTTTGGGGATGCGTCCCAGGGTCGAGGCCCATTTTGGAAACGTTATCGGGATGCGTCCCAGGGCCGTGAGCCTCCGTTGTCGGTTGCAGTTATCGGGATGTGTCCCATGGTCATTGGCCCCCTGCACCTTTAGTTTTGGGATGCGTCCCAGGGTCGAGGCCCATTTTGTCAGCGGTATCGGGATGTGTCCCAAGGTCGAGGCCCCCGTTGTCGGTTGCAGTTATTGGGATGCGTCCCAGGATCGAGGTCCACTGCAGTTCCAGTTTGGGGATGCGTCCCAGGGTCGAGGCCCACACATCAGTTGCAGTTATTGGGATGCGTCCCAGGATCGAGGTCCACTGCATCATCAGCTCAGCGAAGCAGCAGGCAAGTCAGGTGGCAGCTGGTGAGCCAGGTATGTAAAAATGCATTGCATAACTTTGATAGGATTGTCACTGTTACACATTACACAAGTCCCATCAAAGTGGGGGCGACTGTAGGCACTGCATTTTTACATGTAAGACCCGATGATAAGTCTCATTGGAGGCACTACCTTTTAAGTCGCGGAAGCCGCGGAAAACGGACGTCGGAAGGGAATCGATATTTTGTTGGATTTTAGTTCGCTTGTTTTGCTTCGGGTTCGCTTGTTGGACCTTTGTTTTAAAACACACCCTTAACCCAAACCCCATAAGACACACACACCAAGCCCATCTCACCCAAGCCCAATCTAAAAAGATAAGTAAAACATATAAAATCCAACACAAATTAAATTCCAATTTAAATTAAATTAAAACAAATTAAATTTAAATTAAATCTAATACCAAAATTAAAATAAATCACTTCCAAATTTAATAAATCACTCACCAATTTAAAATATTTACTCACCTAATTAACAAATTAAATGCCTAATTAAAATCAATTATAACCAATTAAAAATATTGACTTCCTAATCTAACAAATTAAATGCCTAATTAACACCAATCAAATATTCAACCTTCCTAATTTACCAAAATTTGTCCCCCCAATCAATCAAATCCTTTCCTTATTTGACACCAAATCCATGCAAACCCTACCCTCTCACTATAAAAATAAACACAAACCAACACCATTGGCTCTCTCTCACACTCGGCTTCACAGATCACAAACCAAAAAACCATAAGATTCAACATGAGCAACCCCTCTCACAGCCAAAATCACCAGCCCTTCACAAACTAAGCACCAAGCCGACCAAGACAAAAACACTAACATAAGAAACGAATGACAAAACTGACAAGCTTGAGCCACCCACCTTACTTCACAAAACTCCCTCTGATCCTCCACGCACCTCACGTCCCTTGCCAAACAAGCTCCATTCACCAGCCCTAAACCTCAGCAACGACAAACACATTAACCCCATAAGCAACAACCCTTCACAACTCATGCAGACACCCTCCTTCACATGACCTTCTTCACGCCACAACACCCACGCTCACGTCACAATCACTCATGCACACACTGCCCTTCAGCCCAAGTCACTCACAGCCTCTGAACCATACAAACAGCCGTGAAAACACAGCCTCAAACTGTCCAGAACTGTCCCAAAACTGCACCCAAAAACTGCCCAAAAATTGCTCAAAACAGTGACCAGAAACTACTCCCGAAACCCTTCCAAAACAGCAGCCCTTTACCCTCCAAAAACGCATAAAACAGTCCCCAAACAGTGAACAAACACACCTGAACAGTGACCAGAAAACCGCGAGGAAATAGCAGCAAAACAGAGTGAAAATAGCGACCAAAATAGTAAAACAGCGAGCTAAGACGTTAATCCAGTGAACCGGAAGAGTTGCGGAGTGATAGCTGATGAGCGGAAAATATATCAATATTTACCGCCCCTTTTACTTAATATTTTGTTTAGTTTCTCGGGTTTGATGAACGTTTTGATATGTTTTATTTTATTTTGCAGATAAAATAATATCGGGACTCAATGAAATCATTTAAGACGAAATGTGGATCAAATAAGGGCAATTATTGGACTTGATATATTAATTTTGGAGATTGGAAACTTGAAAGGGCGTTTTTTGACGAAGTGCAGTTTTGGAAATTCTAGTTTTGCGCATATGTCGTATTTTGGGCATAACTGTTTACTCAGATATCAGATTGAGCTAATTCAAGTTCCAGATTAAAGAAGACTCAAAGATCTACAACTTTGAAAGAGAACATATTTTCAAATTCTGATGATTTCATGACCGAAATTGATGAACCATCCAGAAGTTTGTGGAGTGTAATTATTAAAAGTCATTATCAATCATTTTCAAAGCAAAATATTAATTAATAAAATTATCAAATCACCACCAAACAAGATAAGAAATTAGTGGAGCAATTATGGATTTGGTGGAGTAATTAGTGGAGAAATTAATAATGGATTTGGTGGAGAAATTGATTGATGATTTGATGGTGGCAAAACTTTGCCTATAAATACCAAGCCATTTCATTTGTAAAATTCATACTTTCTTCTTTGAAATCCTTAATGAAAAAATAAAAAGATTGTATCTAGTTTGTTTTTTTTAGTTTTCAGTAATTAATTTTCAATTTCGCACTTTCTTTTCTTTACTTTTTCAGTTTTACTTTCCGTAATTTACTTTTACGCATAACACTTTCCTTTCTTTACTTTTTCAGTTTTTATTTTTCAACCATGAGGAGGTAACTTCCCTCTGCCGAGGTGAAAGGTAATTCTTTTACTGTTACTATCTTAGATTAATCTCCCTTAGACACAACAATTCATTATTCTAAAATTTGACTTAAAAAGAATACCGCTATATTGGTCGGTGGGCTATTTAATTTAAACTGTTAAACCTGACTAAGCAAGGATACCGCCAGATTGGTCGGTTGGTAATTTAATTTTGGTTCCGCCTTTATGGCTGGTTATTTCTTTATCGCCTACATGGCAGGTTCATGGACAAATTTTACCGCCTTTATGGCTGGTCGGACTTAACATGACTTAATCAGGGTACCGCCTATATGGTCGGTTGTTTTAATCTCACAAGTGATTATGTTATACTAAGGGAGATATCTAAGTTAGTAATTAGTAAAAGTAATTCATTTTATCTTGGCGGTTTATTTTCATTTACTTTCCCGCTTTTACTTTCTCGCAGTTACTTTTTAGCATTTTATTTTATGTCTTTTAAGTTTTCATTAGCCATAGCTATGTATTGTAACTAAGTTAGTATCTAGGGTTGTGATGAATTTCAATATAACCGGTTTATAAGGGTTAGATTATAGGTTGGGGTAATTTAAAGATTTATTTATTGAGTCTTAATCTTAATGCTTTTTATTAACTGGCCATTAATAAAATTGATTAGGTAAACTTAAAATGAACTAGACATAGGGATTTTAAGTTTAAGACCTTAGACTCAATAACCCACGATCTTCCTTGAGGATAGATAACCCTTTTAATAGATTTCCTTACAGGATAGGAATATACCTGTCGGGCGGGGGTAGCCATAATTGGAACTTAATCTTAATGAATCTAGGTAATTTGGTTGACATAGACATATGGTTCAATTGGATTATACTAGGTATTTGAAATTGACCACCGGAAGAGGCTTTTACATAAATTAGTGTTCCAGGTTAATAAATCAATATATTACCCAACTTTAAGATAACCACTTCATCTTCTAAATAATATTGGAATTAATCACAACCCTGGATAGTTTTTATAAATTTGGATTTTTCTCAACCTACTTTTAAGCAATTTTATTTACTTGTTTTAAATTTAGAATCATCGTCATTTCAAATCAATCAATCAAACAACCTGTTAGATACTGGTAATCAGTTGGCCCCATAAATTAATAACAAAAAAGGTTTTAAGTCCTCGTGGATCGATACTTTTTATACTACTTGAACGATACGTGCGCTTGCGTTATACGTGTGTGATTACGCCGGTCAATAGCCTTTCCGACGGCCGTGAAACGCGAGTCCGAAAGTCGACATAAAAGGTTAGACCTGAGGGTACTTTTCCTATCATTCTCATATATCTTTTTAATTGTTTTATTTGTTTTTATCGCATGGAGTCGTTTATAAATGCATGTTGTGGCCCTTGAGTAGATAAATATACATGGATTACAAAATATTGTATGTTGTGGCTTTGAAATAAAATGAAAGATGTGTCAACTCTCGCAGTATATCGGATGGAAACCCGGATATAAATTTCATAGCCGATTCCGAATGGACGGTAGTATGATCTGTACTCGGGATACAACTCCACGTACCGCTTGAGTAAACGACACCTTCTTTTGTTTTATGTTGCTTTGATTTATTTATTTTTTTTTGTCATTTGAATTCTGCATGTTACTTGTTAATGCACGATGCAATCGAGCGCATGGGCTTAGTAAGTCGGATTAAAGGTCCCCTATTTGGAGGGGTTAAAATCCTTTACCACGATGCTTTGCCGCGCCGGTTGATGTGTGTTCGGTTGGATGCAAGATATGTTCAATCGGGCATACTAAGTTTGATATTATTGTCTTTATTCTTTGTATGCATGATGCGATCGAGCGCATGGGCTTAGTAAGTCGGATTAAAGGTCCCCTATTTGGAGGGGTTAAAATCATTTACCACGATGCTTTGCCGCGCCGGTTGATGTGTGTTCGGTTGGATGCAAGATATGTTCAATTGGGCATACTAAGTTTGATATTATTGTCTTTATTCTTTGTATCCATGATGCGATCGAGCGCATGGGTTTAGTAAGTCGGATTAAAGGTCCCCTATTTGGAGGGGTTAAAATCCTTTACCACGATGCTTTGCCGCGCCGGTTGATGTGTGTTCGGTTGGATTCAAGATATGTTCAATCGGGCATACTAAGTTTGATATTATTGTCTTTATTCTTTGCATGCATGATGCGATCGAGCGCATGGGCTTAGTAAGTCGGATTAAAGGTCCCCTATTTGGAGGGGTTAAAATCCTTTACCACGATGCTTTTCCGCGCCGGTTGATGTGTGTTCGGTTGGATGCAAGATATGTTCAATCGGGCATACTAAGTTTGATATAGTTATCTTTGTCTTTGTACGCATTGTAATGGAAAGCGCATGGGCTTATTGTGTTGGACTAAAAGGTTCTCCATTTGGTGGAAGAAAGCATAAAAGGCTACCTTTACCACGATATTTGCCGCGACTTTCATGTATTGATTGCATCATCTACCCCTGTCTTGGCTCGATCTATTACCATTGGTACATCCATATTATTAGCCCTTGCACTTTCCTTTGTCCACACACAAACCAGAACCCTCACTCATGTTAAGACCTAAGCCTCTTCACGCTAATCACACCTTCACCCACTTAACCCCACCAATTAGCCATCACGTCCCTAACTTCATCCACAGCCTCTCATGTACCCTTCAACTTAGGCCTCTATCTTACGCCACTGCCATTGCCTTACACTCCCCCTCTGACCTGCCCACGCCACAATACACGAGCCAGCAAACACCCTTACAAACGTCTGCCATCTTACGCCACTACCCTTCATCCTCTCGCACAAGACTCACCTCGGCAACCCATTAGCAGTAAAACACCTTCACAAACTGTGAACCCTTCACGTCAAAACACAAATAAACCAGCACCATACTGCCTGAATCACTCACAAACACCACTCATCCACTGCCCCTCATTCGCAAGCCAACTATACCATTCACGCATGTATTATGAAATCCCATATGGTCATCTTTATCTTTGTACGCATCGTAATGAAAAACACATTTATTCTATTGGTTGCATCACTTACCTTAGTCTTGGCTTAACATATTACAATTCATATATCCATGTCATGATAGCATTTGAGTATTATTTCTTACGGTATATCGGATGGAAACCCAGACATAAATTCCGTAGCCGATTCCGAATGGACGGTAGTGCGGTCTATACTTGGGATAGAATTCCACGTACCACTTGGAAAGGTGCTCACATGTGTGTTTGTGTCCATATTAGTTATCTTCTTTTGCACCACGTCATAGCATGCTTACTTTAATGCCTAATTGCATCCTTAAGTGTCTTTTTGCATTATGTACTTAGTTGACTCTTTCATTTACGCATGGACATGTAATGGTTATTTGTTTATGATATGTCTAAGAAATCACATGTCCGCCATTATTTGATTTGCCTTTATGTGTGCTTGCGTGGTTAGTTTGTGTTTCCATGAATACAATATGCCAATAAAGTTGTATGTTCGTTGCTACTTTGATGTACTTTCAAGCATGCAATCTTAGATGTGAAATATATGCAAATTTAGGTGTAAGTTTTATCTTTGTGCATATGGATTTAGAAGCATGATACTCTTGGGAATAAGTGTTACTTAAGCTTGATTAAATTATTACACAAATCCTTTCATTACAAGTGACATAAGTAAGGGACCATTCCGAACCCAACGGTTTGAGGTCTTCATTTGGGAGGGGTGAGTGCGGCCTTAAATCTCATTTTCCCGGTTCACACCGGGTGGCGACTCCATTATTCTCCGGTTTAGTCCCCAGTGGCTACTCCGTACTCCCGAATAGGCCGCGAGCCTAGGACATCATGCGTCGCCGAAGTTCTGTGTCCCACAGTCTGCTTCATATCTTATTAATCTGATTTAACCATATGGACTTTTATCATTATATATATCCAAGTAATCCAATTACAATAATGATAAAATAGCAATTTCCTTTTGTCACATAGTTAATTTATACAAAAACACCATGATCTTTATAAATAATGATGTTATGAGTCATAATTGTCCAACAAGCAAAGCCAAGCTCGAGATAGGAGATTTCCACCATGTGATACTTGTGGAAAGAATCATTATGGAGAGTGCAGATTAGATATAAAAGGTTGCTTTTTGTGCCGAGAAGTGGGCCACATGAAGAGAGATTGCTCTAATGCTAATGATGACAGTGGACAGAATCAGAGGACAACTAACCCTCCAGCTCAGCATTTCATAGGCAATTACAGTCAGAGTGGGGTTCCAGTTCAGACTTCTAGAGCTCACACATGTGCAGGTGCGCAGAGTAGAGCTGCTCCAGATGGTCAAACTAGCATACCTATAGGCCAAGTTATGGTATTCGCAATGACACAACAGGAAGCTTCAACAGCGCCAGAGGTTATCACTGGTATGTGAATTTCGAGGACATAATTTCTTTTTAAGGGGGAAAGAGTTTGTAACACCCCGAAATTATTTTTATCCATACTTTAATTATTAATTTTGGTGTGTTGGAACTTTAGGATTGGATTGATACAAAATTTAGATTTGAAAATGATAAAATGGACAATTTTAGGGAGATAATTGATAATTGTCCTATAGTATATAAAATAAACACACACCAACCCTAAGTTTTCCAGCAGCCTTTTCGTGAGAGAAAGAGAGAGAAAAAGAAAAAAAAAAGAGAAAAAAAAAAGAGAAACATGTCCAGATTCGTCCGATCCGAAGCCGGCTTCGACCTGGTCTTTGAGAGAAAATGTAGCTTTTGACGAAAGGATTATTTTGGTGGTGGTTTCATCTCGATAAACTCTATATTTTCGTAGAAATCTCGGTAAGAAACTTTTTATGGTTTTTCTCAATTTCCCGTTGATCCGAAACTTCGATTGACAAATTGCCAGCGGTTTTGGAACCGGGAGGGTGAGGGGAAGATTCGGCTGTCGGAAATTTTGGAGTTCGGCCCGCGCGTGGCGCCCACGCGTGCCTTATGCAGCGGCGCGTGAGACGCACGCGTGGCCTAGACGAGCGGCGCGTGGCCCACACGCACCAGACAGTTTGTCACTGCCGATGTCCCGAGTCTTCCTCCGTGATTTCCCGATCATTCCGAGTAGTAAAGGACCTACGAATCTTAATTTTCGTATAATTTATCGTTGTATTCGGTTTATGCATGTTATGTATTTCGAAACATAAATAACTTTAAAATATGATTAGTTAACATGCTTAGACCATATAATTGATTGCCTTGTGGTTGGAAGTGAATGACAAATTTAATCGGAGAATATGGTCGAGTAAGATTATGTGCGGGAAATTATTGTGAGTCCGAGAATTGGACTAGTGATGTTGGATTAATTATGGATGTGTATATTGTGAATTGAATTTGGATGTAAGTTAATCATCATGGGTTGTATAATGGATGTCAGTATTATAAACGAAACTTTGCCGAAATTTCGTTAGGATTACGAGAGCGACCGAATCACGTTTCTTGCATATTCTTTCATCTATTCTAGTTAGGATTATATTCCTTATAGTAAATTCTTTTGTCTCTTTAGGTTATCGTGATACCGTAAGCGGGGACGATCATGATGTATAGTTCCTTACTCTGTAGGCAGCTCACTAGGTGCGTGGATAAGCTTGTAACATTGATGTTTTCCAAAGTATATAATATGTATGTTTTCTTAAAAGAATTTTCAAGGTAATGCATTAAATGATTTTTGTTTTAGAAAGTTTATATTTTGCTACAAAGTATGGATCGAATATTGATTATGTTGAAATCATGTGTTTGTGATGTATGAGAAACTTGTATGATTTGAGATATATGAGCATGTATTTTAGAAATGATTTTTATGCTAGGATGTACCCCGTGTACTTATATGTGCCAGATTATTTACCGTGGACGAGGTCTCATGTTGTTACTCCGGATGCCAGTTATTGTTGTGGGGATGCCCCATGTTGTCAGCTTTGCCGTATTGTCACGAGAGTATGCATACAGATGAATAAATAGCTTTATTATTACAGAGTATTCTTGAACAAAATGAGATTTATGATTTCAAATAAATGTTTGATATATTGATTTACAACTTATGTATTTATTTATATTATGAAAGACTTATTCGATCCGCCTTGTTACTTGTTTATCCACGGCACTAAGTTGTGATCCATTGCACTAAGCTTGAGCTTACCCCTTTCTTAAAATTTTACAAGTTAAACTTTCATCTGCTGTTTCATCATAATTTCCTGCCAGTAGAGAAAGGTTGTGCCAATAGTAGATTGTTTTCGTTATATATTTGGGATCATAGTTATGGATATGTCATTCTTGAGTACTATTATTATTTGGTTATAAGCACTGAGCGTCTATTTGATACAGAGAATATATACATATTTTAGCATGGATATTTCTTTTGAGTTGGATCATGGAGATCCTTTTTTTATGATGATATTTTCAATTTAGAATTTTCCTTTGTATTTGGAGGATTAGTCCATATTACAGGGAAACTCCGTCAGTTTCAAGTCTCTGTCTCACCCATACCTTACCTAAGGGGACAGGTGTGGCAAAGGGCCTCAAATTTACAGATTTCTAAAACTATCCCAATCCATAGGCCTCTTTGCAAAATGTGATGGCTGCTTGGTAATTTCTAGAAAATTTCTTTAAATATCCAAAGTTTACAAAAATAACGAAACATCATAAAATTCCTTCAGTTGCTATAATGTAAAAATGGAGGGAGAAGGCTGGTGTTTGGTCATCTGGACACTGCCGGCAATGAGTGACCAGCCCACCGCGATCGTTCAGGCACCAGGAACCTGGTGGTGGCATGTGATCAGTTGTTGGCCGCCTGTAGGGGCCATAAAAGTGGATAAAATATCGTGACTTTCTTATTATGATCCCAACTCGTCGATTCAATTCACGATAAGATCCACATATAGAATTGAAGCTTATGGAATGTGATACAAGGCAACGGTATTAATTTTATTGATCGGTGCTCGATTTCATGCAAAATGAGATAAAACCTAATGTTGAATAGTAACTCGCGAGCTTGTTGCTCCGATTCGAATTTCGTCAATTCCTACGTGTTCGTGGGAGTGATTGGAGTCTATTGATGCCTTCGAAAGCGCGATAAGACATTCCGGAAAATAATTCATTAAATTGATGTATTAGAAAATGTTCGGATGCTTCCAATAGATACATGGATTATTTAATTACTATGTATTGAGTTAATTGAGCATGATTATATTGAATATATATTGTTGGTAGAATTTGAGGGAAATTAGAATGAATTGGATCAATCTGACATGTTATACAAGTTCTTAATAATCATCAATTTCATGTATCTCAATGTTTTGATAAATTTAATGATGGACATAGGTTAATTATGATGAATTATGGTTGATTAAATATTTTTAAATGAATTTGGGTGATTTATAATCCTATTATGACATTTTTGTGTTTTTCGAAAGATTTTCTAAATATTTACCGGAAATCGAATTTGATTTTATGAATATATTGTATTCGATATATTAAGAGTAATAAAACTGAAATCATTGAAAATTGAATTATTTTTGGTGTTTTATGAAGACCCAAAAATTTATATGTAATAAATCGAGAAATTTATTATCGATGGTTCTGACTGTCATCTGTTGATTTTTGGATAAATATGACGCAAATTTGGGATACACGTGAAGCGTGGTAAGCATTTCATACGATGAAATCTCATGTATTGTTTATGGGCTTTGTTTCGATTTAAGTAAGCATATGTATAGGTATATATATGTTTATTTTTTAAAAAGCATAAACTAAATCAATTATTTATGGATTACAAGTTTATTTGAGACATGTTAACAAATTTGAATTATGTTATAAGAAGAACCTGATGCATGAGTAGAGTTATAAGTTTCAGATATTGATAAGTGGAGGAAGTTAAAGTTTCATTTTCATGTATAGAGAAGGTTAAAGTTCCCAAGGTCAGACGAGATAAGTAAATTTCCTTTTTCCGTAAATATACATATATTTCTGATATGAGAAGTAAGTGACATTTTCAGAGTTTCTAATATGAAAGTACATAATAGGTGGTTTGTGTGCATGGTATGAAAATAGGTTTTTGTATTTTCGAAGATTATATGTATGAGTTTTACATTTCTGACATTTGAAAGTGTATTATGTGCAAAATGACTAATATGAATTCATTTGTGAACGTGAATGATTATAGCATATGATTTAAGATAAACATGAATATGTTAATGACTTGTTAAGTTATTGGAATTCTGATAATGGATCCTAAGTGTATTGATAATGTTTTTTGTATATGATTGATTGACAACATTATGTTTTGCATTGTGTTTTATACTTGATGCATTGCATATGTACCATCTGCATTTTGTTTCTTGTATAACCACCATGGTGATATTTTTAGGCCCGTCCGATTAAGTTGGTTCCCGGACCTTTTGACTTCTGGAGACTTTCGTTCGTCTAGCATTGTCCGGAATGGGGTATCGTCTGATTGAGTTGGTTCTTAGACCTTCTATGTATACACGTACATATGCATATATAGATACATATTATGCATACAAATTCGTACATGAAATGATTTAACTTCTGGAGACTTTCGTTCGTCTTGCATTGTTCGGAATAGGGTATCATCTGGTTGAGTTGGTTCTCGAATTTTTGTGTATACACGTGCATATGGATACTTATATATGCAAAATGTGAAAATGAACGCCTACACATCTGTATATGGAATGTTTTGGATTCTAATTTATGTCTCTATCATCTGATGAACTATTTTGGATTTTGATTTATATCTCTATCATCATATGAACTATTTTGGATTCTTATTTCTGTCACTGTCATCTGATGAACTGTTTTGGTTCTAATTTATGTCTCTATCATTTGATGAACTGTTTTATATTCTGTTTTTTGTCATTGTCATCTGATGAACTATTTTGGATTCCAATTTATGTCATTGTCATTTGATGTAATGTTTTGGATTCTGATTTTTATCTCTGTCATTTGATGGACTATTTTGGATTCTAATTTATGTCTTTATTATTTGAGGGACTGTTTTGGATTCTGATTTCTGTCTCTATCATTTGATGGACTGTTTTGGATTCTGATTTCTGTTACTATTATCTGATGAACAATTTTGAATTCTTATTTCTATCAGTGTTATCAGATGAGATGACTTGGATTCTGATTCATGTCAATATTAGCTGACGAAGTATCCAACAAATACGTATATGAAATCATAATGATGGTTTCTGTTTTGACTTCTGTTTTATGTCTTTCTAAATAATGATAAGTGATAGTAGTGATCAATTTTTTTATTTTTTTACATTTTCCTTGATAGGCTAATTTTATTAAATTTATGAAACAGTTGTGATATATTTGTCATGCAGTAGGATCGATTTATAAATTTTCAGTAACTGGATATGATATAATGAGGTTGTGTGATATATATATATATATATATATAAAATGGTGTAGGACACATAAATTGACGACGCTGTTCTAGGCTCGCGGCCTAGTCGGGAGTACGGAGTAGCCACAGGGGACTAAACCGAGAATTAAGGAGTCGCCACCCGATGTGAACTGGGAAAATGATTTAAGGCCGCACTCGCCCCTCGCAAGGGAATACCTCAAACCGTTGGGTTCGGAATGGTCTCTTACTTATGCCAATTGTAATGAATGAATTTATGCGATAATATAATCGAGTCTACGCAACACATATATCAAGAATAACCTACATCTAGTTCGCATTCATAAAAGTAAATCATATATCTAAGTTTACATGCTTTAAAAGTAAGTCGAAGTACGGCAAACACGCAATCTCATGAATATATCAAATTAACACATAGGAAACATAAATAAATCATGCATAAAAATATCATACTAGTGACTAAATCATGCTTGAAAATAAATAACATACTAACGACTAAATCATGCTTAAAAGAAATAACATACTAACGACTAAATCATGCTTAAAATAATAACGTACTAAACAACTAAATCATGCTCAAACAGAAGGTTGGATGAAACGAAATATGTGTGTCTCTCAAGTAGTACGGGAAGTTGTTTCCCAAGTACAAACCGCACTACCGTTCATATGGATTCAGCTACGGAATTTACGTCTGGGTTTCCATCCGATATACCGCAAGAGAGAACACATATTCCATTCATCCGAAAGTCATATCATACACCAATCCACAATACTCATGCAAAGTAAAGTAAGAACATAAATAAAAAATGAAGGAGAATAAATAAAAAGGGTGCCCTCAGGTCTAACATCTTAAGTCGCCTCTCGGAAGTGCGCTACGCGGTTGTCGGAAGGATTGATGCTCTACAACTCCTCTGGTTCACTGGTTCGACGTTTTTCTTCGTTGTTTCACTGTTTCGGGCTACTGTTTTACTCTGTTTCGCTGCTGTTTTTTACTGTATTTTCTAGTCATTGTTTTGCGGTAATTAGGGGCTGTTTTGGCTTACGATTTGCGGGTTTTACTGGATAGTTTTAGCTTACGGTTTGCGGTTTTACTGGACAGTTTTAGCTTGCTGTTTGCGGTGATGATGATGCAATTTCTGGACAGTTTTCGGTTGTCAAAAGGTACAGTGCATGGAGCAATTTTCGGTGGTCAGAAGTTGCAGTTCATGGGCTGTTTTTCGGTGGTCAGAATGTGCAGTTTAGGGGGCTGTTTATTCGGTGATTTTGGGGGCAGTTTGGGGCAGTTTATTCGGTGATTTTAGGAGGCAGTGTGGGGCAGTTTATTCGGTTAAAGAGTGGAATGTTCATGCAGCTTGGGGACGTGAATGACGGCTGTTTCGTGAGGTGAATATGGTGTGAAGTAGGGGCAGATTTTTGTTGCTATTTTAGTTGTGAAGTAGAGGCAATTTAAGTTGTTGTTTGACGTGAAGATGAGGCGGTTTGTGAAGGGATAAGGGCGTGAATTTGAGTGGTATGTTTGAAGGGGTCGTTGGATGCGTGCTTGGCTGAGTGTGAGCCTTTAACGTGAATGGATGGTGAGAGAGAGGGCTGCTGTGGAAGGTAATGGCGTGAGTGTATGGTGAATGAGGGCTTTAATGTGAGTGTATGATGAATGGGGCTTTAACGTGAGTGGATGGTGAGAGAGAGGGCTGCGTGAAGAAGGGTTGGTGAAGGCTTCAACGTGAAAGGGCTGTTGAATGAATAGAGAGAAGGTTTACGTGAGGGAGTGAGAAGTGAGCTACGTTAGGGTTTCTTTTTTGTTTGTTCCTTCGTTCAGGGTGAGAGAGAGAGAGATGAGTGTTTTTGTGTATTATATAGAGAGAGAGACGTGAGTTGTGTGTTTTAGAGAGAGGAGAAAATGAAAAGCAAGGGGGGCGAGAGAGAGAAGGCTAGGGTTTATTTTTCTTTGCTGCCAAGAGTTGTGGGTAGGGAGCAGTTGGTGTTTTTTATTTTAGGGTTTGTTTTGTTGTGAGTGACTTGTTTTGTGGAGGGGTAGGCTTCGTGGCTCTAGGGTTTTTTCATTTGTTTTGGTGTCTTGGTTTTTTATCGGAAGCCCCGATGGGTCTTTTTTGTGTTTTATTTTATAGTGGTGTATTAAGGGTTATGCATGGTTTTTGAAAATGAAACAAATCAAGTAAATTATGTGTGTATTTAATTTAATTTAATTATTTAAGGCAAGAATATTTATATTTTTGGTGGGGAATTTCTTTAAATGGTAGGTGATTTATTTAATTGGATTTAAATCTTTGGTAATTAGGAAGGTGATTTGCTTAGATTATGAAGTGATTTATTTAATTTAGGAATGAGATTTAATTTGATTTAATTGGATTTGATTTAATTTTTGACATTTGTTTTAAATATTTTAATTATTTTGGATTGGGCTTGGAGACTTGGTTCTTTATGCTTGGGCGCGCGGCTTGGTGTGGGATGCGGGGATTTTGGGCCGAGGATGAATTTTCAAACAGGTCCAACGAGCAAACCCGAAGCTAAGCAAACGAATTAAATCTAACAAGGTATTGATTTCTGACTTTTCTTCCGACGTCCGTTTCCCGCGACTTCCGCAACTCAAAAGGTAGTGTCTCCATATGAGACTCATCATCGGACTTATATGCAAAAAATGCAATGCCTACAGTCGCCCCCACTTTGATGGGACTTGTGCAGTGTGTGACAGTGACAATCCTATCAAAGTTATGTAATGCATTTTTACTTACCTGACTCGCCAGCGGCTGCTTGACTTGCATGTTGCTTCAAACTGAGTTGATCTGGTGGTGAGGTGCTGCGACCTCTAAGGTTCATCCCTGCAAGATGTTGCGATCTCTAGGAATCACTACCGAACTGAACTGATGAGAGGTGGTCCATTTTCGAACCGTTACTAAGTTGAGATTATGGTCCATTTCCGAACCGTGCTCCATTTCCGGAGCGCCATTTCCGGCATGCTTAAACCTCATTTCCGAGGCGTCGCGGTTGTGATAATTGTGGTCCCCTTCCAAACCGTGCTCCATTTCCGGAGTTCCATTTCCGGCATGCTAAACCTCATTTCCGAGGCGTCGCGGTTGTGATAGTTGTCCATTTCTGAACCGTGCTCCATTTCCGGAGTGCCATTTTCGGCATGCTAAACCTCATTTCCGAGGCATCGCTGATGTGATTATGGTCCATTTCTGAACTGTCACTGATGAGATGGTCCATTTTCGAACCGTTGCTTGTTTATCTTTGCCGCTCCTATTTATTTTCCATAAAAAAACCTGCGAACACAGAATGTGGTATGGTTTTCTTTCTTTTTGTCTCTTTATTTTTTCTTTTCATTTTGAACTTCTTTACTTCTTTTCTTTTCTTCTTTTTTTTCTTTTTTTTTTTCAACATACCTACCCTTTAAGGTAGCATTTCTCCTCATGGTGGTCTTAATACTCGCCATGGGTAACTTCATGCTTATTGGTTACAGGTGGTTTATTTTCTTTCTTCAGAGACATTTCTTTTATTTTCAACCATATCATACGTCATAACACAAGCAAATCAGGATAGACATCTAAGCAAACGGTCATTCATCGACATGCAATTTCTTCAACTAGTCACATTGTTAACTACTCAGTCTTTCACTGCTAAAAACCCATAATTAAGTGCTTACGAGTCTACATAGATAAACTATTCAAAGCATCTGATAAAAAGTACATTAAATGACTTATCGTTTCTAAGATTTCATCCTAAAACAAACATTATCATCATAGAACAGCGTCATTAATTTCTGTGTCCTACAGTCTGGCAACTCCACTGGGGACTAAACCGGAGAATAAAAGAGTCGCCACCCGGTGTGAACTGGGGGGAAAATGATTTAAGGCCGCACTCACCCCTCGCAAGGGGAAGACCTCAAACCTTTGGGTTCAGAATGGTCCTTACTTAGCCAATTGTAATAAATGAATTTATGCGATAATATAACCGAGTCTACGCAACACATATATTCAAGAATAACCTACATCTAGTTCGCATTCATAAAAGTAAATCCTATATCTAAGTTTACATGCTTTAAAAGTAAGTCGAAGTACGGCAAACACGCAATCTCATGAATATATCAAATTAACACATAGGAAACATAAATAAATCATGCATAAAAATATCATACTAGTGACTAAATCATGCTTGAAAATAAATAACATACTAACGACTAAATCATGCTTAAAAAAAAATAACATACTAACAACTAAATCATGCTTAAAATAAATAACGTACTAAACGACTAAATCATGCTCAAACAAAAGGTTGGATGAAACGAAATATGTGTGTCTCTCAAGTGGTACGAGGAGTTATTTCCAAGTACCATACCGCACTACTACCGTCCATTCAGATTCGGCTACGGATTTACGTCTGGGTTTCCATCCGATATACCGCAAGATAGAACACATATTTCATTCATCCGAAAGTCGTATCATACACCAATCCACAATACTCATGCAAAGTAAAGTAAGAACATAAATAAAAAATGAAGGAGAATAAATAAAAAGGGTGCCCTCAGGTCTAACCTCTTAAGTCGCCTCTCGGAACTGCGCTACGCGGTTATCGGAAGGATTGATGCCCCGCAACTCCTTCGGTTCACTGGTTCGACAATTTTCTTCGTTGTTTCAGGCTACTGTTTTTACTCTGTTTCGCTGCTGTTTTTACTGTATTTTCTAGTCACTGTTTTGGCGGTAATTAGGGGTTGTTTTGGCTTATGGTTTGCGGGTTTTACTGGACAGTTTTGGCTTACGGTTTACGGGTTTACTGGATAGTTTTAGCTTGCTGTTTGCGGTAATGATGATGCAGTTTCTGGACAGTTTTCGGTTGTCAAAAGGTACAGTGCATGGAGCAATTTTCGGTGGTCAGAAGGTGCAGTTCAGGGGCTATTTTCGGTGGTCAGAAGGTGCAGTTTAGGGGACTGTTTATTCGGTGATTTTGGGAGGCAGTTTGGGGCTGTTTATTCGGTCAAAGAGTGGACTGTTTCATGCAGCTTAGGGACGTGAATGAGGGTTGTTTCGTGAGGTGAATATGGTGTGAAGTAGGGGCAGATTTGTTGCTATTTTAGTTGTGAAGTAGAGGCAGTTTAAGTTGTTGTTTTGACGTGAAGATGAGGCGGTTGTGAAGGGATAAGGGCGTGAATGTGAGTGGTCTGTTGAAGGGGTCGTTGGATGCGTGCTTGGCTGAGTGTGAGGCTTTAACGTGAGTGGATTGTGAGAGAGAGGGCTGCTGTGGAGGGTAATGGCGTGAGTGTATGGTGAAGGGGGGGCTTTAATGTGAGTGTATGGTGAATGAGGCTTTAACGTGAGTGGATGGTGAGAGAGAGGGCTGCGTGAAGAAGGGTTGGTGAAGGCTTCAACGTGAAAGGGCTGTTGAATGAAGAGAGAGAAGGTTTACGTGAGAAGTGAGCTACGTTAGGGTTTCTTTTTTGTTTGTTCCTTCGTTCAGGGTGAGAGAGAGAGAGAGAGAGAGATGAGTGTTTTTGTGTATTATATAGAGAGAGGGACGTGAGTTGTGTATTTTAGAGAGAGAGAGAAATGAAAAGCAAGGGAGGCGAGAGAGAGAATGCTAGGGTTTATTTTTCTTTGCTGCCAAGAGTTGTGGGTAGGGAGCAGTTAGGTGTTTTTATTTTAAGGTTTGTTTTGTTGTGAGTGACTTGTTCTGTGGAGGGGTAGGCTTCGTGGCTCTAGGGTTTTTTCATTTGTTTTGTGCCTTGGTTTTTTATCGGAAGCCCCGATGGGTCTTTTTTGTGTTTTATTTTATAGTGGTGTATTAGGGTTATGCATGGGTTTTGAAAAGGAACAAATCAAGTAAATTATGTGTGTATTTAATTTAATTTAATTATTTAAGGCCAAGAATATTTATATTTTTGGTGGGGAATTTCTTTAAATTGGTAGGTGATTTATTTAATTGGATTTAAATCTTTGGTAATTAGGAAGATGATTTGCTTAGATTATGAAGGGGTTTATTTAATTTGGGAATGAGATTTAATTTGATTTAATTGGATTTGATTTAATTTTTGACATTTGTTTTAAATGTTATAATTATTTTAGATTGAGCTTGGAGACTTGGTTCTTTGTGCTTGGGCGCGCGGCTTGGTGTGGGATGCGGGGATTTTGGGCCGAGGATGAATTTCAAAACAGAGGTCCAACGAGCAAACCCGAAGCTAAGCAAACGAATTAAATCCAATAAGGTATTGATTTCCGACTTTTCCTTCTAACGTCTGTTTCCCGCGACTTCCGCAATTCAAAAGGTAGTGTCTCCATATGAGACTCATCATCGGGACTTATATGCAAAAATGTAATGCCTATAAATGGTATGCATTCATCGTAGAAGTACTGGTTAGGAACTTCGTTCGGACGACGTTCACCTTATACCTATTCTAAAATAGATAGTGAGTTTCATACGAATATTGCATGCATAAACCAACACATATTTTTGGTTATGACTCAACCATTATCCTTTAAACATTTTGATTTTTATTTTGTTATTTGAAGATTTTTTTTTTTTTTATCTTTAAAGGTTTTATATGTCTTTGTTGTCAGTTATACAATGTTTTATATGTCTGAAGGTATATTTGATAACTTTAGTGTTTGAAATATTTTCCGAATATATATGATTAAAAATAAGTTTTATAAAGTCGTATGTGTATGATTGCTATGTAAAGGATTTGAGGTCATGTACAAGTTACATTCTCTGAACTCGTATATGTAAGTATATATGACTTGGGTTTGATCATTCGAAAAGTCTTATGTGTAAAGATTAGATGAGTTAGGAGTTATGTAGTTGTGCATATATGTTCATGCGTTCTTTCATTCTGAAATTTAAATATAAATATTTTTAAAGATTTCAACCAAAATATGGACATATACGTATATTATGTTTAAAATATGTTTTCCGTTTTCTTTTTGTTCATCAATATGATTACTTATTGAGTTTCAAAACTCACACCAAAATAGTTTATTAGTTTTACAGGTTCACAACTGAATTGGTGAGCCAAGAACTTATGGTAGTTGTCATCGAGACGACATAATACTCGAGTTGTAGTCACCCACTGAAGGATGTCCTCGAAGAGTCTGGAGAATTTTAGTAGTTGTGTTGTATATGTTCATGAATATATATATATATATAATATATATATATATATATATATATTATATATATATATATATGTCTGATGTATGCGTTGAGCATGGGGATTACATATTAGAAAGAGTTTTAATTAGTATGCACTTTCATGGGCACGGAGCCCTATATGTTTTTGGTGGGTTAATAGATATTATGAGATTGCATTATAGTTTTTTGCATGCATACTTCATGATTCAAACGTTTAGGTCACCTCATGTCCGTTTTTTTGTAGGTCTGAGGTTTATGGAGATGAGTTCAGCTCATCTCCTGCCGTTAACGTCTCCACTGTATTCGTGATGTTAAAAGTGAATAATCTTTAAATGCTGGGTAGAAAACAAATATTTTTTTAATAGGATTACTATTTGATGTAGAGTTATTTTTTTTTTACCAATAAATATTAATTAAGATATTATGAAAATAATAAATATTTTGATCGATCTAGATTAAAAAAAAAATTATATTTCAACGCAAAATCATCATATATCTATAATTCCTAATTGATTTCAATTCTATTACTTTGGTTTGTCACTGTTCTATGAATTTTTTTGACGATGTATGAGACTATTCACTTTGGTTTGTCGATATGATTACTTATTGAGTTTCAAAACTCACACCAAAACAGTTTATTAGTTTTGGTGTACCTAATAAACTGTTTTAACTTTGGCGACGCTGTCCGGGCTCGCGGCCCGTTGGGAGTACGGAGTAGCCCGCGGGGGACTAAACCGGAGAATAAATGGAGTCGCCACCCAGTGTGAACTGGGAAATGATTTAAGGCCGCACTCACCCCTCGCAAGGGAAGACCTCAAACCGTTGGGTTCAGAATGGTCTCTTACTTATGCCAATTGTAATGAAAGGATTTAGGCAATAATATAACAAAGTCTTATGCGGCACATGCAAGATGATTCAAATAACATACAAGTTTGCACACCCATAAACATAAATGTAAGTGAAAGCAAATGCATAATTCTAAAAATACGTTAATCAGAGAATTGCGGCAATGACATTAGAAGCGTTAAAAATAACGACAGATAATTAAGCACATGATGCAAAAAGGAATAACCAAAGAATGGCCTTTTGGTGCTCTGAGTATAAACTAATCCAACTCAATCGGGTTTAAAAGACACTTTATTTTTGTTTAATTTTCTGGGAATTATTAAAGACTCCATGGTTTTATTATTTTATGAATTTTATTATTGTGTAATCATGAAGTGATGTACACTCACCTAGAGAGTGAACATTTATTGTTCTCAAAATCTCGGAACATCTCCTACAAGATTCCCTACATGTCTTTTTATATTTATCACGAAATGACATCACTTATAATTTATGGAGATATGGATTTGTGTTCCAACAATCCTCCTACACTACACCCCCTTACCTAATAAAAAAATATTATATATTTATTACGAATTCATTTCAATTTTATTTTTTTAAAAAAATAATATTAAATTAATGAGTTAAAAATGTTGATTTACACGAATGAAATCTTAATTTGGTCCTAATGTAGGAAATGAAAATTCTAAGTTGATTTTAGATAAAATAAATAAATAAAATGCGGCTTTGGGGTGTATCTCACCCCTCAGATTTCGTATGGGACATACATTTGTCCAAATTCCAATCGCTTGAAGATGCTCTAAATCAAGCGTAAAAAGCATCATTAGAAAATGTTCATATTTTTCCAGTCAAATATTTAATTTATTGCTTTCATGAAGCCCAGCATTATCATGACAGATACATAACTTACCTGTGTCGAGCATGCACAAATCTTTAGTTAGGAAAAGAATATTGAGCTTTTTACCCTAGACCAGGTTCCGGTTCGTAACCAAAACTGAATCGGTTGGAATCGGACGGTTCCGATTTCAACCGATTCCGAAACCGAACAGGAACCTAACCGGTTGGAACCGATTTGAATTTTAGATAAGAATAATTTTTGTAATTTATTGTAATTTAATGTAATTATGTAATGTAAGTGTATTATATAAATTCAAATTCATAATTTTAAAATATATTGATTTATCAATCTCAATTTCTTATTTTCAATAAATAAATAAAAAATCGAATGGAACCGGAACCGGATGGTTCGGTTCCAGTTCAGAACCAAACCGAACCACCAGCCGGGTCTATTTTACCCTGCCGCCAAATCACCTAATCCGAACAGTTTCAGTGGAGCAGATAAAAATCCCGACTGTCTCAGACTTATAAAAAATACACTTCATGAACTCAAATCCAAGACTTAACAATCAAGTTTTAAATCTTTTAACACCACACCCGGACGAAAATTGATCTTCAATCATTATTATTCCTACAATATAGCTAGAATATTCATTTTTTAAGTTCTTTTTATTAGAATATTCATTTGTCAGTTGTCAAGTCATAAATAATGCTTCCTGAATCCTGATTATGATTCTCATAAAGGGGATCTTTATGATTCTCATAATTTATATTTATATGAAAAAGTAGGCTTAAATTAAGTGCAAATGTTGGATGGGACCAATTTTTAACACACACTCGAGCAAACTAAATAAAGGCACGACAACTCGTACCATTAAGCAAAGTGTCTGCCTCGAAGATCCCTCGAGGGGGAATTGTTTTGGCTTAAATCAAGCCAAGGGTTTTCACCAGGACTCAATTGCTACCCTGACGCAACTCTGGGCGCACGAAATCTGCATCTGGTGGCACTGAAATGTCAACAGTAGGTCTCAATTGAGCACAAACTTCAATGGCTCCGTGCACTGGATCTGAAAGGAAGTTGCTGATGAGATCCCTGTTGACGGGAGCACTGTTGTCCACTGCCACCATCGCCTGTTGTGTGAGGATGTAATCGAAACGAGGGGCCCATTTCCTTGATCCCAATCGAGCTGTTGTAGAGCAGTTGTCCACCATAAATGAAATTCCACGAGCATGCATAAATGGATTTAATGAATCGACTGACTCGATCACACTTTCATTGATGATCTCAGAGTAGGAGTGTCCCTTCTTCCTCAGAATCTCAATCTGGAAATTTAAAATAAAAAGGGGTATCAATAAATAGATGCTGGTGAAGGATCTTAGTTCACAAACTTTATATTCCACAACAATCACTTCGAAAAGTTCAATATATTAAGATCCGGTGAAACCACAGTTTTCAGCATACACTGGTGTTTAATAATTGCCTGACACATTAAAAATGCTGTACTCTGAGAGTTTTTACAAGAAAGCAAGTTGCAAAATTATTCCATGCCAATATATCACCATCGTACTTCTGTTCAAGTAAACTTAATATTATCAGTACCATTTACTCTAAAAGAAAGCTTCATACCTGGGCCATCATTAGAGCCACATAGACACCTGCTGTGAACGGGTATAATGGGCCTAAGTCACCTGCAGGACGTGACAATCGGACTCGCTCACCAACTTTCCACATGCGAGTCTGATCAATTTTTCCCATTGGGAAAGCCGGTAGACCTTCCTTTTCCTATAAACACAAAATCACTTGCATTAGTTATTACTTGGACCTAATTTAATGATTTGAAGAGTAGATGACTTAAAAACTTTAAAATAAACATAAGATTATATTCAACTTTCCAAATTCTATAATATAAACATACATAAAACCGACGTCCGGCCAAGACAACACTGCGAATCTCACTCCCAGTGGCTACATCTTCATAGCACTCATATAATATTTCCATGCATGGATAAAACGAGGCACTATAAGCTTTCTCAAATTCCTTTTTGTCCTCTTCAGAGAAGGCATTGTAAACGGCCAACATACCCTGTTAGCAGATGATAGAAAATTGGAAAAGATTAAACTGTGGAGAAATGTGCAGCAAAACTGAATTTCATAATTTCATCACTGACAACCTGAGTTGAGATAATCTTTGATATAATTCCTGTAATGCACTCGACTGTGTTATTGTAAGCCAGATCCTCACTCATTCCATTTTCAGTGTACCTTCTAAACAAGGACTCCACAATTCCATGAACAGCACCAAGCAAAATGCCTATAAATCATACAGGGAGAAGTCAAGAACTGGGGATTAAGTTTACTACCAAGTCATGGATGTGGATAAGCACTCACCCCGCTCCCCAAAGATGTCACTCCTGTACTCCTGCTCCAACGTGGTGGCAAATGTGAATGGAGAACCAAGGGCAACTGACCATCCCAGGGCAACATCAGTAGCTCTTCCATCAACATCCTATACACATGATATTCAGTAACCAACAAGTCTTAAATGGAACTGGTTACTACAAGGGACCAACAAACACAAGTGCATTAGAGGTTAAGAGAGAGTACCTGATGGACAGCAAAACTTGAATTAATTCCAGCACCATTAATCTCTTTGCCTTGAACATAGAGTCTCCTCACGGATGGACCCATTCCCTTGGGACACACAGCAATTACACTGATATTCTTTGGGAAATCAAGTCCCATTGACTGCAAATGCCCAAGAAGAAACCCATGGGAAAGTCCAAGAATGCTGTTTGGTTTCATTTAAGAGAATATCTTCTCATAATTATCTGCCTGCAACATAAGATTCAATCAGTCCCTGAAAATGATGAAGGCATACAATATGACACACATCCAGAGTAGAACTGTAGAAGCATCCAAAGCCACAATGTCCCTCTAGGAAATTGCCTTTAAACAGTAGTGTGACTTACAAAATTGATCTAGAACCCATGCACATCACACAAATAGTAAAGGAAAAAACTACTTATGTGAAAATCTTGTAAGAGAAGCCATGCAGATCATATTTCAAATACAGTAGTTGCAGCATATAGCACATATTAACGTTAAAAACTTCTTAAGTATTTGATATTTACCATAGGCCCAAAAGAAAATCTAGTATAAGAAAAACATATGAAATGCCAAGTCTTATAAGCCCATCAAAATCAGCCAACAATTTACGTAGTACACTATTCAAGTTTATGCTGGACGAACCTGAGCAGCATCAGATATCAATAATAACACAAGATCACTGCCTGAAATAGTTTCATATATATCCCCCAAAGTTCTATTTGCTTCAGTAAAACCAGCAGCACGAGCTTCAACAAAAGAACGAGAGCCCTTCCTAAGCCCAATCTTATCATATAAATCAAGCAAAAAGAAGAAAAAAATTTAAAGTCAGTCACGATAAACAGATGAACAATATATAACAAATTGACATTATTGAAAAAATAATAATAAATCAATCATAAAGAAGTATAAAAAATAAATGGAAATGAAGATTACCTTGACAACAATATCAGAATTAGCTTCAGCAAGGGAATCCTTCAAATTCTGAGCTTGAGCAGGTCCCTGAACAAAATAAAAAGTAAGCAACAAATGCTATGCTGAAAGAAGACAGCCACATTCAATCATAAGACATGGTCACATGAACACCAATGGAATACAGAAAGAAGAAAAGCAAAGATACTTTCAACTTTCAAGGACCGGATAATGGAGACTCACTGAACATATTTCTCTTCAAATCTGATCAATCAGAAAACAAATAGAAAAAATTTTAAGAATATAATTAAACATTTTAATAATAATTGAAATTGTGAAGGTTCTGAGCTCAATTAGATAATCCTCAATCAAACTTGGAAAATATCAAGAAAGACCTCAGGATTTGTGATAATTTGGGTAACAAAGAGAAAGCTGAAAATGATACCTGGGAACCCCATCCAATGACGCCAATCTGCTTAATCCCCTTCAATGCATCCGGCAGCAACTTGAACAAATCCCTCCCTCCTCTCACAATGTACTGCAAACGTTATCAATTTCTTTTAAATAAAAAAAATAATAATAATAATAAAACGATTGGCATCATATGCGTTACACAAATTTTACCTCTTCGTGGCCAGCGAGGGAGATCTTCTCCTTCTTGAAAACAGATGTCTCAAAATCGAGCGAGACTGGCTTCTTCGACGCCGGCATCGACATCATGCTACATATGCGGTGGATATTTGGTTTTAGGAAATTTATTCTTAATTTTAGACTCTTAAAATATCATAATTACCCCTGCCACTGAAACTGAGCTCAATAATTAAAATGCCGAAAATATTATAAAGAGACAGACTTAAATAAATTAAGAATTTTTTTAAAAAAAATACCAAAATATAAAAAGTGAAAAGCCTTTTATGTTTAACCAGGAGGGTTTGAAGTAGGGATGACAATTTTACCCATAAACCCGTAAACCCGTAAAACCCGCCCGCAATGGGTAGGATTTGGTAAATATATTAGTGGGTGTGGTGCGGGTTTGGTAATTTAAAGCAGAACCCGCTGCGGGTGCGGTGCGGGTTTGGTATTTAAGAAAAAAATGCGGGTATCCGCATATCCGCAATATTATTTTTTATTAATTAATATTTTTAGAACAATATAAAAAAAAATCTTCATATAAAAATAACTAACAAAACCTAAACCTAAAACATTAATCAACAGTTCCACATTTCCACTCAGCCGCAGCCCGCAACCTGCCCAACTGAAGATTTTTTGCATGACTATTATTTTTTTTTAATCACAGTTGTTAATAAAATTATAATACAAAAATTTGGATTAAGTTCACATGATCAGAAATGTGAGAGGAGCAAAATAAGCTAGTGTTTGCTGCAACTTCAGTAGTTTTCCTGCTTTTTCATTACACTTACACCACTTGAGTCCTGTAAGCATCACTTTCATTACACTTAGTATAAAAAATATGACCAAAGTTTGGTGGTTACTTTTTAGCTTATTGTCGATTGAGTCGGCTAACTTAGATCATTATAATTATGAAGGGAAGAACTCATTTTAATTATGTTTATATGAAAAAATAAACATATGGTACTGAGTCTTTCATACATTATGTTATATATGTACTATATAAACATACATTGCATGTTGTATATGTCAAATGAAAAATAAATGTGAAAATTACAACTAACAATTAAAAATAAATTATTTAATTAAAAAATTATATTATTAAGAACACAAAGTAATTCAATATTTTAAAAACCCACAAAAAATCCGTTGGGTACCAATGCGGGTTTGGTAATTTAATTTTATATGCGGTGCGGGTTTGGTAATGAAAATTAAAACCCGCAACGGGTATGGTGCGGGTTTGGTAATTTATTTACATATGCGGGTGCGGGTTTGGTAATGGAAAACCCGCACCATACCCTACTCACTGCATCCCTAGTTTGAAGAAAGAAAGTAGAGATATTAAAAAATTTCGAAATTCAAAAAATTATTTAAATTGCTTTCATGTTTAGTTTTAAGTTGTAAACACCTTGTTTCTTTTTGATGCATGATTTATGTCATATTTATTTAATGTTTCCAACAATAAAATTTTATCTTTCCATTTTGATTTCTTTTATACCTAATTATTTTTTCATTTTTCATTTCTCATTCACATAACTTCTTCTTTGGGTCAAAATCATTGAAAATGTGAAGAAAAAATACAATTGAAGAAAAACACTCATTAGACGGAACCAGAACCGAATCGTTCGGTTCATAATTCCACAAGTGTGGAACAGTGGTCCAACCGATTTATTCTGATTTTACTAAGGTTCCACGAGGTTGTGAAATCGTGAACCGCAACCGAATCAGATGGTTCCCGTTCAAATTTTAATTAATTTAAATTAAAAAATAAAGTGCAAATTAATTTTTTTAAAATTTAACCATGAGACATTACAAATTAATATAATAAAAAAGTTATTAAATTGAATTTTCTTACATTAATTTAAAATAAAATAAAGAGCTTAAACTTAAATTTATAAAAACTTAAGGTACATACGTATCCTCTTGGGATGAGAGCGATCAAATCTCATGCAATTCCATTACATTTTTTTTCGATAGTTAACTTTATTATAATTTTTTATTCATCATCATTATTTGTTCTTTTTGTTGATCCTTTAGCTCTCGTTCCGCTTCCGTAATTGTCGAACAAGCTTTCAAAATCATTGGAGCATTTTCTTGTTGCCTTAGATCAGTTAGAGTCCAATCATTGACACATGTTGTTGCTTCCAAGGTGCTTGAATGTAATGAAGACTGCATCGCTTCCAAAAATTATCTCATAAGCTTAAGATTTGTTCAACCGCAACGATAGAAACATGTGCTGCCAACACTTTTTTAGCAATAATCGATTGAACATGGTAGATATTTTTATGTCGGTGCCACCAATCATGTATTTGAAAATTTTTACCTACAAAACTTTCATCAGAAAACTTGAAATTTACTATTAAATAATTATCTAATTTCGGACTGTTAGTCATATTTTCCTTGTATTTTCTATTTCATTGGAATAACCAACGATCACCTATGCTAAGTCTTGAAGTTGGTACTAGTTAACTACTAGATTGTCCTACTGATTAAAAGTTCTATCTACTGATATAATCATTAAATAAATATAATAAATAAATTTTTACTTCAACTTTTATTTTTCTAAGATAAATTCATTATCTATTTCTAGAAAATTCATAATAAATTTGCAAGCCACTATTCAAGCTATCTAATTTAAATTTAAGAAAAAAATTATAGTAATAAAATAAATAAACGAAATTTCTTAAAATAATTCAACAATTTTATCTTCATTATAGTAATAGTTTTGAATAAAACAAATTCATTCATATTTTCACTAGAAGCATGTTTAGCTAAAGTACCAACACAAAAAGAAATAAATTGATGTTGGATAATAAATACCACTAAAAATATATATTACATCATTAAAAATTATTAAAATTTCTAAAATTCTTTCACTAACATCACAATGACTATGATAAAATATTATATGTTGACGATGTTGGGAAAAAACCGATATAATGAATCTTTGTAAGCAAAAAATAGATTTAAAAGAAAATAAGTTAAATTCCAATAAGTTGGAACATCTCGTGAAAATTTAATGGTTTAACACCATTTAATTTACAAAACTTGGCTCATTCCATACAAACGTGAGAATATGACCAAATACAATTAAGTGCATCCTTAATAGGATCAATATGACATTGTAGCCCCCAAATTTGGTTGACATATTTCTTTTAATTCTCTAATTGATGCAGTATTTGCAAAATACATTGTCAAAATCAATTGTTAAAATTTTACCTAATAAATCATATTCATTTTATAAATATTATGTGCAGTATGTTGCTCATCAAAAAATCTAAATGCAATTAGTCATTTTTGCATGTTCCATGATGCATCAATCTAATAACATGTCACATCCATATATGAGTGTGTGTGACAATGGTCACTCCAAATATCAAAATAAATAAAAGCACGATATTTAACATCTTTAAATAATTCATTTAAAATAATTTTATTAGTCTTTGTATAATTTTAAAATTTGTTGTTTTGTAAAGTTTCTAGGCATTTTACAAGCATCATGATTTAAAACATTTCGATAATAATTAGTAAAAATAGTTTATTACCAAAACTTAAAGAAAGATGTGTCATGTAAATAAATTTAGCAAATTCTTCTCTATTTTTACTATCAGAATATTTAAATAAATCTAAACAATTTATAATTTTACTAGATGAAGCGTACCTGGTCATTTGAGTATGTGTTGTATTAAGTCTGATTTCAGTGGCATGATATCTATTCAAGTGTTTATTCATATTATCATAGCCGCGAGTAAATTTATAAGATAAACCACAGTAGTTGTATATTACTCTTAAACCATCATTTTCAGTGCTGACTAAATGAAATGAATTTTGAAAATATCAGAATATTTAGACTTAACTTTTATTCTTTGTATACCTATACTTTGATCACTCTCTTAAATTGGGATATTGGAGTTGCTAGATGAGGTTGGTGTTGCTAGATGAGGTTGCCATTTTCTTTCTAATTATTGGAGAATTGCATATCTAAGATAATTTGAGAATATTTGAGAAAATTGAGAATGACAGTGATATGACTGCATCATCTGAGTTGGAACCGGTAAATAATCGTGCTAGTGGAGCCCAAGCACCGCCTGACAGAAACAAACAGATCTGCAGATGCCTACCAAATTCCAAGACAGAGCCATGGAGGATGACGTGAGGCTGTAATTTCAATACACAACAAGTCGAGGGACCAGTTTGTTATTTGGCCTTAATCGTAAAGAAGTTAGTTATAAGAGGGAGAGTTAGTTACAAAGTTGGTTATAACAATAACCAAGTAATAGCCAGAAATCGTTAATATGAGGCAGTATAATGTAATGACAAACCGTAAATCAAGGAATAATAAGAATTTCAGTTACTTCCTATCTCTCTCTCTCTTTAATGAAGGATCAGTTAGCGATTCTCGAACACAAAAGATAACATTTGGTTTTCTCGTCTTCATTAATTCAATTATATATGGGGAAATCTAATGGTGATGTTGCCTCTCAGCTTGCTGGACTCCAGCAACAAATTGATGAAAAAGCTCGACAATCCTCTGCTACTGTCTCTGCAATCAGGAAATGCAAAGTTTGCTTCAAAATCTCACTGCTCATTTCGCCTTCCTAGGATCCTTCGAGTTGCCGACCTACAGCATCTGTTGCTTGTGATCAACCATTTGCCACGACTCCTTATAAACACTTGCGTCTTGACGTTCCTAAATTTGATGGCCAAGATGTTGAGCATTTCTTTGACCCTTACTGTAAGGAAACCTAAGACACAACTTATCTCCACATTGGTATGATATTGTCCACTTTGGGCCTAAGCCCTCATGGATTTGCTCTTGGTTATACCCAAAAGGTCTCATACCAATGAAGATACATGTCCATCCTTATATGCCCATGATCTTCCCCATTTCTAACCAATGTGGGACCTTGGGACTTTATTTGCACCCAACAATCCTCCCCTCGAACAAAGGACCACAAAGGACAACTGAGCCTCCCCTCAAACGATCATTCATCCGTCCACTCCATGAAGACCAGAGCACACCGCCTGTCTAACCGAGCACTCACGGATCACGATCGGGGCTCACCACCTTTGTTCGGTATTCCGAGGATTCATCCACATGGCTAACTCCGGGGCATGGCTCTGATACCACTTGTAAGGAACCTTGGACACCACTTATCTCCACATTGGTATGATATTGTCCACTTTGGGCCTAAGCCCTCATGGATTTGCTCTTGGGTTATACCCAAAAGGCCTCATACCAATGAAGATACATGTCCATCCTTATATGCCCATGATCTTCCCCATTTCTAACCAATGTGGGACTTTGGGACTTTGTTTGACCCAACAATCCTCCCCTCGAACAAAGGACCACAAAGGACAACTGAGCCTCCCCTCAAACGATCATTCATCCGTCCACTCCATGAAGACCAGAGCACACCGCCTGTCTAACCGAGCACTCACGGATCACGATCGGGGCTCACCACCTTTGTTCGGTATTCCGAGGATTCATCCACATGGCTAACTCCGAGGCATAGCTCTGATACCACTGTAAGGAAACCTAGGACACAACTTATCTCAACATTGGTATGATATTGTCCACTTTGGGCCTAAGCCCTCATGGATTTGCTCTTGGGTTATACCCAAAATGCCTCATACCAATGAAGATACATGTCCATCCTTATATGCCCATGATCTTCTCCACTTCTAGCCAATGTGGGACTTTGTTTGACCCAACAATCCTCCCCTCGAACAAAGGACCACAAAGGACAACTGAGCCTCCCCTCAAACGATCATTCATCTGTCCACTCCATGAAGAACAGAGCACACCGCCTGTCTAACCGAGCACTCACGGATCACGATCGGGGCTCACCACCTTTGTTCGGTATTCCGAGGATTCATCCACATGGCTAATTCCGGGGCATGGCTCTGATACCACTTGTATTATACCCAAGAGCAAATCCATGAGGGCTTAGGCCCAAATTAGACAATATCATACCAATGTGGAGATAAGTGGTGTCCAAGGTTCCTTACCAATTTGTTAGGATTAAGTCACTTCTTAATCAAGAATCTTTGATCAAGACTCTAGTTCTTGAAGCAGAAACCACTTGCAGTGATGAACTGCAAGAGAAAGAAAGGAAAAACACTGGTTCGATTAGCTACTAAAGCTCTCTGTTTCTGGGGAAAAATTTAGACACTCTTTATTGATTATTCTTGAAACACAATACAAGAATTTAGAGAAGAAATATCAAGCTTTACAAATCAACAAAGAATCACAAGAAGAATGAATTGAATACTGATCTATATGCCTGCAGATCAGAGCACCTCTCAAAGTCCTGGGTGCAAACAAAGTCCCAAAGTCCCACATTGATTGTTGGGTCAAACAAAGTCCCAAAGTCCCACATTGGTTAGAAATGGGGAAGATCATGGGCATATAAGGATGGACATGTATCTTCATTGGAATGAGGCCTTTTAGGTAAAGCCCAAGAGCAAATCCATGAGGGCTTAGGCCCAAAGTGGACAATATCATACCAATGTGGAGATAAGTGATGTCCTAGGTTCCTTACAAGTGGTATCAGAGCCATGCCCCGGAGTTAGCCATGTGGATGAATCCTCGGAATACCGAACAAAGGTGGTGAGCCCCGATCGTGATCCGTGAGTGCTCGGTTAGACAGGCGGTGTGCTCTGTTCTTCATGGAGTGGACGGATGAATGATCGTTTGAGGGGAGGCTCAGTTGTCCGTTGTGGTCCTTTGTTCGAGGGGAGGATTGTTGGGTCAAACAAAGTCCCACATTGGCTAGAAGTGGAGAAGATCATGGGCATATAAGGATGGACATGTATCTTCATTGGTATGAGGCCTTTTGGGTATAACCCAAGAGCAAATCCATGAGGGCTTAGGCCCAAAGTGGACAATATCATACCAATGTGGAGATAAGTTGTGTCTTAGGTTTCCTTACAGTAAGGGTCAAAGAAATGCTCAACATCTTGGCCATCAAATTTAGGAACGTCAAGACGCAAGTGTTTATAAGGAGTCGTGGCAAATGGTTGATCACAAGCAACAGATGCTGTAGGTCGGCAACTCGAAGGATCCTAGGAAGGCGAAATGAGCAGTGAGATTTTGAAGCAAACTTTGCATTTCCTGAATTGCAGAGACAGTGCAAATAAAGTCCCAAGGTCCCACATTGGTTAGAAATGGGGAAGATCATGGGCATATAAGGATGGACATGTATCTTCATTGGTATGAGACCTTTTGGGTATAACCCAAGAGCAAATCCATGAGGGCTTAGGCCCAAAGTGGACAATATCATACCAATGTGGAGATAAGTTGTGTCCTAGGTTTCCTTACACTTACCCTACACCGAATGAACAGAAAATCATCATTGCAGCGTACCATTGGGAGGGGGAAGCTCCATCATGGTATTCTTGGATGAAAAAAGAATGGTCAATTGTGTTATTGGCGATCGTTTGTAGAAGCGGTGTCTACTCGATTATGTGATTCGGTATTTGAGAATCACGAAGGAGCTTTGTTCAAGCTCTCTCCAATCTTCTCCGGTTAGGGCTTACATCCGTGAATTTGAGGTACTCTCTAATAAATTTACCTGATTATCTGATTCATCTCTACTTAACTGCTTTATCTATATGGGTTGAAAAATGATATTCGACGAAAGGTTATTGCCTTGAGACCTTATACTTTGATGGATGTTATTGATTTGGCTATCCTTCATGAAGAAAAATTGAGAGATTTAAGGTTTTCCTTTATAACTCCAAAAATTGAGAGATTCGGTAGAGATGCAGTTTCGGAGGGATAAGGGGTTGTGTTATAATTGTGATGAGAAGTTCCATAAATGTAAGGCTAAATTGCTTTTGATGATTGTTTCTGATGATGATGTTATAGACCAACCACAATCGCTTGATACTTCACAATCCCAGTTGGAAGATTTGGTTGTTGTAGACAAACCACTTGAAATTAGTTATCATGCTCTTTCTGATTATCCTTGCTTTAGGACCCTTAAAACTGTTAGGTATCATTAATGGTAAGATGGTTAATATTTTGATTGATAGTGGAAGCACCCAAAATTTTATTCAAGAAAGGGTGTTATCCTACTTTGGCTTGCCTGCCGTAGCATCTTATACATTTAAGGTAATGATTGGGAATGGGGAAACCATAACTTGTAATAGTATTTGGCCTTCTGTTCCTTTAGTTATGCAGGACCAATAGTTCCTTGTTGACTTCTTCACTCTACCAATCTAAGGTACAGAATTGGTGTTGGGGGTGTTGTGATTCACCGATCACTTTAGAGTGTTTTTGAGGAAAAATCGAATTGTAATTTTATTACTACAAGAATAAAATTCAAGTTTACAACTAGAAACTTAACAAAAAAACCTCACACACTCTCAAGCTCTCTACTTGGAGCTTACACACACTTTGGGATATGTTTACAATGGGTGAAGGGCTCATTTTATAGTGTCCAAGACGCGTGAATAGTGTCACACATCTTGGACACGTTTTTGCCAATCATTCACAGCTTCATGCAAGCTGTTCAACACACACACACACATTGCTTTCAACTTTCGGCGCCTCTGGCTGGCAACCAATCAACAATGCCTGCTGGATCTCAACAAATCTCCCCCTCGGTGAAGATTTATCCAAAAACTGAGCCGACCATCAATCACCCAAATCCGGATCCTCCAAAGGATCCTCCCCTGGCTGCATCTGTATGACTGCCTACGTACCCTGAGTTGGGATCAAGCCAATCGTAGTTCTCTGTATCATCTGACAGTTATCCCGGTTATGTCTCTGCACAACTCTAGTTTGTCCCGATCATCGTTCCTTTGTGGACATGTCGGTTGTGTCTCTGCACAGCACACTTCACTGCATCTCTGTACAGTATTCTCCTGCTATGTCTCTGCATAGTACAATCCACTATGTCTCTGCGCAGTTTTGCTGTTGTGTCTCTGCACAGTTTTGCTGTCATGTTTCTTCACCCATTTGTTCCTCAGTGCCTTCTTGCCTTTGGGAAACTCTCTAGCTCCCCCACATCAGTAAGCAGAATATATTCGGATCCCAGATATCTGGTTGATGGAATCCTGCCTCGCTCAGATCTTCTTGTTTGAGGTCCACTGGTTTCTGGAGGTCTGTCATCATCCATCTCTGTGAATGATCTTGCAGCTTCTAGTGGAGTAGGTTGCGGCTCCCCCTGCTCAACACTCTCTTCTGTAATTTCCGATGGAACAGGTTGTGTCTCCCCTTGCTTAACATCCTCATTTGCCTCATCTGGTTCTGCTTCTGGAATTTCCTCGTGCACCATATCTGTGGCCAATTGTGCTGGTGCTGGGTCTGGATTTCTGTTGGCACTGGTATTGGAAGACATTTTGGGCATTTCAATGTTTTCAATTGTTCGGTCTTCAAGAAACTCTACTTCCTGGCTTCTGATGACCATCTTTTCCTTCGGATCCCATAGTCTGTATCCAAATTCTTCATCTCCATGGCATAGGAATATACATGAAGTTGTCCTTGCATCGAGCTTCTCCCTGAGCTCATTGGATACATGTACAACGGCTAAACAACCGAATACTCTAGGGTGAGTGTAGGAGGGATTCTTACCAGACCACACTTTCTCCGGAATCTCCAAGTTCAACGGTTCAGTTGGTGATCTGTTGATCAGGTAACAGGCAGCACGAACAGCTTCTCCCCAGAATAGCTTTGGCAGCTTAGCCATACTGATCATTCCTCTGACTTTCTCCATAATGGTGCGGTTCATGCTTGCAGCGACACCATTATGTTGTGGAGTGTGTGGAACAGTTCTCTCATGTCGAATGCTATGTCTCGTGCAGTAGGCTTCGAACTCCCTGGAACTGTACTTGCCTCCATCATCTGTGCAAAGGCACTTCAGCTTCTTCCATATTTCATGCTCTATCATGGCGTGGAACAGCTTGAACTGATCTAGGACCTGATCCTTCGTCTTGAGGAAATACACCCAGATTTTTCGTGAAGCATCATCAATGAAAGTCAGAAAATATTTGTTACCGCCCAATGAATCAACCTCAAAGAGACCACAAACATCAGAGTGCACCAGACTGAGCAACTCTGATCTTCTCTCTGAAGAGAAATCAAATGAGACTCTGCGTTGCTTACCAATCGAGTAGTGGTTGCAAAGACCTCGTGCAGCATCCTTGGTAAGCTCTTTCTTGTTCAGGGTAGACAACCCTCTCCCACTCATGTGTCCGAGTCTCTGGTTCCACAGATTTTGAGAAGCCTCTTTTTCAGCTACTTTGAAGTTGTCTGCACAAATCTTCACATGAGTCTTGTATAGTGCGCCGCAAGCATGTCCTCGGGCGACAACCATGACACCTTTCGTAATTCTCCATGTGCCATTTCTGAGTGATTTTCATAGCCCTGTTTGTCAAGAGCTATCCCCGAGAGTACATTCAGTCGAAGTTCTGGAACATGCAGGACATCCTTCAAGGTCAATGTACACCCGACATTTGTCCGCAACTGAATATCACCAATTCCTACTATCCAGAGGAACTGATATTTCCCATCTTCACTGCTCCAAAGTCTCCTGCTTTGTATGTTGTGAAGAAATCCATGTGAGGAGTGACGTGGTAGGATGCTGCAGTATCTACCACCCACTCAACATCTTGGGTTGCGTTGTGAAGGCATGTCTCTTCCTGTATGGAGCATATTGCTACATCTGCTTGGACAATGACCAGTGTCTCTCATTTGTCATTCTTCGGCTGGTGATTGCCTTCTCTCTACTCTCGTTGCAGTTTTCGGTAATTCTTCTTTAGGTGGCCTACAATGCCACAATGGTAGCACTTATAGGTAGACTTCCTTCCATCTGAGGATCTACCCCTGGTTGTGCTTCTGCCTCTCTCTCCGTCTCTTCCTTGATGTCTTCCTCGAGTCTCTGTGATGAAGGCTTCTGTCTGTTCTGAGCCAACATCTTTTCTCCTGGACTCCTCATTCGACAGGGCATCTTTTACCATAGGCATGGTAACTTTACCTCCTGGAGCGGAATTGCTGAGAGTAACCACCAATGTCTCCCAGCTATCAGGAAGGGAACTGAGTAGTAAGAGGGCTTGTACTTCATCTCCCAACTGCATGTCTACTGCAGACAACTGGTTCACCAGGCTCTGAAACTCGTTGATGTGTTCCGCAACGGAAGTTCCACTTCGTAGCTTCAGGTTCACCAAACGCCTCATTAACAGGGCTTTATTCCTAGCTGTCTTGGCCTGGAACATGTCTTCCAGCTTTATCCACATCCCGTAAACATCTGAATCTTGTGCTACGTGGTGGAAGACACTGTGACCGATCCACTGCCTAATCTGACCCAAGGTTCTGTTGTTCAGTTTATTCCAGTCATACTCCTTAACAGACTCTGGTTTCACTCCCTTCAACTCGATGACATCAAACAAATCTTTGCAATGCAAAAAATTTATCATCCGAGGTCTCCAGAGGGAGTAATTAGTTGCAACCAGTTTAATCATTGCATCAGAAGATGAATCTCCAATTTCCATTTCAAATTTTAAAGTTTAAAATGTAAATACAATAAAATTGGGGCCGAATTTCACAAATCCAAGGTCACCGTTGCGTCCGGAACGGTCGAAAATGGTGGAATAGACACTTTGTTGGTCTAAATCCGACACAGGGGCTGATTTGTAAATTCCTAAAAGTTCTGGGGCAAAACTGTAAATTTCAAAACTTCAGGGGGCTAAATGAAATTTACCAGGCTGCTGACGTGGCAAGTGGGACCGGTTTGTTGATGTGGAGGACACGTGGCGGATGACGTGGCGCTGACGTGGCCGATGACGTGTCTGCTGACTGGGCGATGATGTGGCGCTGACTGTGCGCTGACTGGGCGCTGACGTGGCGTTGACTGTGCGCTGACTGGTCGCTGACGTGGCGATCACGCGGATCGTCTTCAACCTTCAGCCACACGCGCGGAGCGTGTCTGCGAGTGAGGCGCGGGAAGACTGCACTGGTTGGCGCGTGCGGAGGCTGTGGACGTCGGTTCCGTCGCCGGAAAATACCACCGTGCTCGTCTCGACGTGAACTAGTTGTTGGTACCCTCAAAAGAATTTTTGACAACTTTTCCGGAACTCGAATTTTCCGAACCAAACTCCGTTCTTCGGTTTTTCGATTCCAATGAAGAACCAAAGCTCTGATACCACTTGTTGTGATTCACCGATCACTTAGAGTGTTTTTGAGGAAAAACCGAATTGTATTTTATTACTACAAGAATAAAATTCAAGTTTACAACTAGAAACTTAACAAAAAAACCTCACACACTCTCAAGCTCTCTACTTGGAGCTTACACACACTTTGGGATATGTTTACAATGGGTGAAGGGCTCATTTTATAGTTTCCAAGACGCGTGAATAGTGTCACACGTCTTGGACACGTTTTTGCCAATCATTCACAGCTTCATGCAAGCTGTTCAACACCACACACATTGCTTTCAACTTTCGGCTCCTCTGGCTGGCAACCAATCAACAATGCCTGCTGGATCTCAACAGGGGGTTCAATGGCTGGAGGTATTGGGTCATGTTTTGATGGATTATAAGAAATTGGTTATGCAATTTCAATGGAAATGGCAATCAGTTGTGCTTAATGGGGATCCTAAGTTACAGTTGAATCCATTGTCTTTACCTCAACTCAAGAGGATGACTGCTACAGATGCTATTATTATTTTTCGCATCTTCAGATATTGTCTGACAAAGCATTAGTTACACCAATTGATGAGATAATCCAGCCCTTGTTGGATCAATACTCAGTTTTTTTCTCATCCCCTACAGGAGCTACCCCCGACAGAAACCTGGACCACCATATTTATCTGATACCTTATACTCAACCAGTCAATGTCTGACCCTATAGGTACCCATGTTACCAAAAGAACGAAATAGAGAGAAACTGATTAAGGAAATGTTGTCTTCAGGCATCATTCAGCATAGTGTTAGTCCGTTTTCCTCACATGTGTTGTTAGTAAAAAAAGAAGGATGTTTCTTGGCGTTTTTGTGTGGACTAATAGATGAATTGCATGGCTCTACTGTTTTTCTAAGTTGGATCTTCGAACGGGATACCACCAGATTAGAATGGCAGAAAACCATATAGAAAAGACTGCCTTCAGGACTCATGAAGGGCACTGTGAGTTTCGAGTGATGCCTTTTGGTTTAACCAATGCACCCTCTACTTTTCAAGCTCAAATGAATCATCTTTTCAAGCCGTATCTCAGGAAATTCATAATTGTTTTCTTTGATGATATCTTGGTATATATCACTTCTTGGGAATTACATTTGGATCATCTTCGGATCACCCTCCAATGTTTACTGGATGATCAATTTTATGCTAAAATGTCCAAATGTGTGTTTGGCAGAGATTGCATTGAGTATCTAGGGCACATTGTCTCCATAAAAGGCTTGGCACCTGATCCATTGAAAATCCAAGCTATGCAAATGTAGCCTCCTCCTGTGACAACTTAACAGTGGTTTTTTGAGTCTCATTGGCTATTATAGACGTTTTATCAAGAATTATGCTCAGATAATAGCAGTGCAACACCCCTTACATACCTATTGAAGCAAGATGATTTTCATTTGGACCCCTCTCCCGTTAACGCTAGCGTTTCGACGCTTCTACAACGCTGAGCTTATTTTTTTACGCCAACTTATACTCTTAACGTTTGTTCCCTAACTTATAAGCTAGATTATATTTTCTAACAATACTCTCTACCGAACGCACACTTAGTATAAGACATACATTTATCCAATCGCTTGAAGATGCTCTAAGTCAAGCTCAAGCGTCAAAAGCATCATTAGAAAATGTTGATATTTTTCCAGTCAAATATTTAATTTCTTGCTTCATGAAGCCCAACAATATCTATCATGACAGATACAAAAATTACATACGTAGTGCATGCACAAATCTTTACTTGGGAAAAGAAAATTGAGCTTCAATCATTATTATTCCTACAATATTGTTAGAATATTCATTTGCTAAGTTATTTTTATTGGAATATTCGTTTGTTCAGTTAATGAGACATAATGCTTCCTATTTATGATTCTCATAAAGGGCATCTTTATGATTCTCAATTTATATTTATAAGAAAAAGTAGGCTTAAATTAAGTGAAAATGTTTGATGGGACTAAATTTTAACACACAATCACTAGAGCAAACTAAATAACGACACACTACAACTCATACCATTAAGCAAAGTGTCTGCCTCGAAGATCCCTTGAGGGGGAATTGTTTTGGCTTAAATCAAGCCAAGGGTTTTCACCAGGACTCAATTGCTGCC